>OZ010685.1:17997875-18164589 GCA_963932265.1 Thymelicus lineola
TAAAATTTTCTGATCATTGCTGATTGAATACACACGTATCAAAATCGTGTTGTAATTACTTGTTTCTTGTTGAAAATGATTAAATTTTCTATAATTTTTAGGACTAATATTTTATATGTTGATAATTACGTTGAACGATTGTTTCGTTATATTAATATACCTGAAGGTGAAATGAAAAATACATGAGTGTGTTATATTTAGTTCTTTACTTATTACCATATATTAGTCCTAGCAATGGGAGTTAGTAAATAATAAATTAAAATAATAAATTATTTCACTAAGACTTGTAAATAATTAGTTAAACCGAAGTAAGTTCTAATAACATTCATTCCTATCGTCAACTTGGTTTTTCTTTAATGTCAAAATGTTTGAATTTTTTACTTAACACTGCACTGGCTCATTTACTCTTTGGAGAGTAGTAACTGCAATTATATTTAAAACAATAAGTAAGCCAGTGTTAAGGTGCAAATGCAATTGATTAGGACTCTAATCACCAAAAGACATGTTTATTTTTACTGTCAAGTAGCCTCCTCCCACACTCATTCATTCGAACAACGTCGCGTCACCCAATCTTACACTGCACTGCTGAGTGTAAATAGTGCACCGCTGAGTACGTTGAACTAAACTTGGTCTTACTCTTTCGACTTGCAAAAAGCATTGTGTAAACGCTCTCTTTATATTTATGTACATAGCTAAAAACAGTCTAGCCACCTGATGTACATAGCTAAAAACGGTCAATCTAGCCACCTGATGTAAAGTGGTACTGCCTATTAATATCAGTAACACTAAGGCCTTATTTGCCAAGAAAGAATGGAAGCTTTCATATTAGTGGTTCTCTGATACTGCAGTTTAATAATTATAATAATGTTACACACATAGCCCCATACTAGGATGCCCTGTATCGTGGATGCCATGAAAAATACACAAAGACAAGAAAATTAAAATTCATCATTCAAATTTCTGGATACGGTGGTCTTGCATGGTCATTGGTCACCATTCATGAATGACGATCCACCTGATGGTAAGTAGCTATCGTCGCCCATGGACATCAGCAACACCAAAGGCATCACTGATGCATTGCCGTTCAAGAAAGACAGAAGAAAAAGAAAGAAAGAACTGGCTCTCAAGCCCCCAGCTGTAACACGATGAGTCGTTTGGCGGCTGACTCATGCTCGAGGGTGGTAGCTATTCAGGCGAACCTCATAGAGTAATAATAATAAGATAGTAATAATGGTATTAACAATTACATCACAAGGGTCGTTACAAAATCTAAAAACGTAATAATTATATGGGTTTATTTCATCTTACTTGGCGACTGAAATATTCTACCATCGAGCAAGAGTACTGTTGTATTTAGTAGGGTGGTACACTCAAATATTTGTTCTACAATCTGAGGCGATACAATACTCAATGACGAACGATACGTGGTATTCACCGCGAATATTATTTAGCAGGTAAAATAGACCTTTGACGTGTGTGTAACGTTGACGTCAAACACTCAAACTACAGCTTTGTTGAGATTAAATACTCAATATTAAAAAAATGAATAAATTTATTACATGACGCCGCTGATCTAACCCTTAATGTAAAAGGTATAAAAACATCAAACTATAACTTTATAACTTACTAGCTGTTACCCGCGACTTCGTACGCCGAAAATAAAGATCCCTTCATTATAAAACATGTTTTTCATAAATTGACAGCAAACTTGTCCATACTATGAAGAGAGGAGACCCGTGCCTTGTAAAAGTCCACTATGGGTTGAAGCTAAAACACCTATACTTAGTACATATATCGTATTATGTAAATGAGTAAAATATTAAACAAATCTTTAGTGTTGATAATGAAATGATAACTATGATCTGATATTGTAGCGTGATTGGTAGTCAGCAAGATACTAAACTCTTCACCAAAATTACAGCAAAAGTGACATGTTCTTAGAACCCATTAATTACCCATCGGGAGAAGCATTCATAGCCCGGGCGCAGCGGCTTGTGTCGGTTCTAATAGTAATCGATGAAGTTAAACAATAGCGAGTGCGGTCGGTAGTTGGATAGGTGACCGCTAGTGGCAAATAATTCTTGAGCTCTCCGAGCTTCGGAGGGCACGTAAGGCTGTCGGTCCCGGTTGTTGTCGTAAGGTAACAGTCGTTATGACATATTGAAGGTCCTCGCCCGGCGTAATGACTTCCGACACTTGGGTTGATTTCTAATCCCTCCACCAATCCACACTGGAGCAAAGTGGTGGAGTATGCTCTAGGCGTCCTCAAGAGTGAGTGTTCAGTAGTGAGCCATTAATGACCCACCCAAAGGAAAGGTCCCAAAATACCTACCTACCTACCTATAAATAACTTTTTAGAATTTAGAGGTTTAAGTCAGGGCCTGAGTTTTTGAATTTTAAATTTACATTGTAATTTTACAGAATACACAAAAAAATATCTTTCTTTTCTTTTTGGGCAGCAGCAAATCAGTGATTCCTTTAGCGTTGCTAATGTACATTGGCGAAAGTGACCACTTACCATGAGGTGACTCATCTGTTCGTTTTACAACTTCTTACTCCAAACATGCTCTAAACTTACAACCTCCAGTTTTAGGCCTTAGGGAATGTATTACCAAACAATCATGTTACAGTTATTTTTGTTTTATGTAAGATTATAAACTAACTACCAACTTTCACAGTTTTACCTTAAAAACCGGGCAAATGCGTGTCAGGCCACGAGCAATATTGGGTTCCAAAGTAGTAAGTTTATTGATTATTACTCATTAACTACGATACGTATGTTAACATAACCTTGATAGTTTTCCTTATAAACCCATCGTATAACCTATTTTTGAGAATTTTTTCACTTGTCCAACTCCAACCGTTTAGTCGTTAGGGGGGACACTTGACTTGACTTGGGTACCCAAAATTATCACTTTCAAGCCAAATATTTCAAAAACGGAACTCTACATCCAAAAATGGTCTCAAAAGACCCATAATATTTTTGAAAAAACTTTTCAACGATACCCCACAATATAGGGATGAATAAAAAAATAATGCTCACGTTACCTGTAGTGGAGGTACCCCGAAAAAAAAAGTTTTTTCAGTAGTTTATTCTACGATTTTGGAGTTTTAATAAATATGTATATCCATGCCAAATTATAGCTTTCTAGCACTAAGGGTTTTGGCGGCGCTTTGCTTTGGACAGACGGACAGTCTGACGGACGGACATGACGAAGCTATTAGGGTTCCGATTTTACTTCAGAACCCTAAAAATGACGGAGTTTCGTATAAACATTTCCTGAATTAACCCTTTAAAGATTGATTTTTCAAATTATGTTAAAGTTAATTTTTGTTTATAACAGTCGAACTGAGAACCTGCTACTTTTTGAAGTTGGTTAAAAAACCGGCTAATAGCGTGTCAGGTCACTGGTAATATAGGATTTCGAAGTTCTAAGTTTATAAAACTCAATAACTACGTATGCTAATAATAATATAGCCATGATAGTTTTCCTTTTGATGCTATTGCCATGAATTTTTTTACGTGTCTAACACTTACGAATATTTCGCAAACAGACCCCTCAATCGAAAAATGGACTTATAAGACCCATATTATTTTTGAGAGACCTTTTCCACGATACCCCGCACTATGGGGTGCGTGACGGAAAAAATTATCCCTATATTACCTCTAGAAGAGGTATCCTAAAAACATATTTTTTTAAATGTTATTCTACCAGAAGTTTAAATAAACATGTATATCCTTGCTAAATTACAGCTTTCTAGCACTAAGGGCCTCTGCGCTATGCTACGAACGGACGGATGGATGGACGGACGGACGGGCATGATGAAACTATGAGAATTCTGTTTTGACTTCGGAACCCTAAAAAGAGTCATAAAAATCGCTTCATAAAATATAACGAATCTATCAACTACATGTTACAAAATTTGACCTTATCCCTCAGGAACAGGTCTGTTTTCCGGGATAAAAAGTATCCTATGTCCTTTCCCGAGCTTAATACTATATCTGTACTAAATTTCATCGAAATCGGTTTAGTGGCTTGAAAGAGTTATCCCTCAGGAACAGGTCTATTTTCCGGGATAAAAAGTATCCTATGTCCTTTCCCGAGCTCAATTCTATATCTGTACCAAACATCAAAATCGGTTCAGTTTTTTAGGCTTGAAAGAGTTATCCCTCAGGAACAGGTATATTTTCCGGGATAAAAAGTATCCTATGTCCTTTCCCGAGCTCAATTCTATATCTGTACCAAATTTCATCAAAATCGGTTTAGTGGCTTGAGAGATTTATCCCTCAGGAACAGGTCTATTTTCCGGGATAAAAAGTATCCTATGTCCTTTCTCGAGCTCAATTCTATATCTGTACCAAATTTCATCAAAATCGGTTTAGTGGCTTGAAAGAGTTATCCCTCAGGAACAGGTCTATTTTCCGGGATAAAAAGTATCCTATGTCCTTTCCCGAGCTGAATTCTATATCTGTACCAAATTTCATCAAAATCGGTTTAGTGGCTTGAAAGAGTTATCCCTCAGGAACAGGTCTATTTTCCGGGATAAAAAGTATCCTATGTCCTTTCCCGAGCTCAATTCTATATCTGTACCAAACATCAAAATCGGTTCAGTTTTTTAGGCTTGAAAGAATTATCCCTCAGGAACAGGTATATTTTCCGGGATAAAAAGTATCCTATGTCCTTTCCCGAGCTCAATTCTATATCTGTACCAAATTTCATCAAAATCGGTTTAGTGGCTTGAAAGAGTTATCCCTCAGGAACAGGTCTATTTTCCGGGATAAAAAGTATCCTATGTCCTTTCCCGAGCTCAATTCTATATCTGTAGTAAATTTCATCAAAATCGGTTTAGTGGCTTGAAAGAGTTATCCCTCAGGAACATGTCTATTTTCCGGGATAAAAAGTATCCTATGTCCATTCCCGAGCTCAATTCTATATCTGTACCAAATTTCATCAAAATCGATTTAGTAGCTTGAAAGAGTTATCCCTCAGGAACAGGTCTATTTTCCGGGATAAAAAGTATCCTATGTCCATTCCCGAGCTCAATTCTATATCTGTACCAAATTTCATCAAAATCGGTTTAGTGGCTTGAAAGAGTTATCCTTCAGGAACAGGTCTATTTTCCGGGATAAAAAGTATCCTATGTCCTTTCCCGAGCTCAATTCTATATCTGTACCAAATTTCATCAAAATCGGTTCTGTGGTTTTGGCGTGGAATAGTTATCCCTCAGGAACACGTCTATTTTCCGGGATAAAAAGTATCCTTTGTTCATTCCCGAGCTCAATTCCATATCTGTACCAAATTTCATCAAAATCGGTTCAGTGTTTTAGGCGTTATTGAGTAGCAGACAGAGTTACTTTCGCATTTATAATATTAGTATAGAAGTATAGATCACTTGTCATCTGCAACTTCTTCCTTACAAAGTGTTTTATTGTACTTTTACGCTGCGGTTAGCTACGTCGTAGTAGATGTGCTACGGTTTACGCTTTAAATTCACAAAGCGCTACAACACGCTACGACGTGCTACGAAATTACGAAACGATTTTATCATACTCGCTGAAGGTATTAAAAGTTCATAGGAAAGCTGCTGTGATAATAGAGTGGTTTGAACATCGGTTTTTTATGAACATGGAAGCCCAGAATTTGAATAATACCCGACGAACTTGTTTTAAACCGTATATAAAAGAGGAATTATTAGTTCCGTTGTTTTTTAGAGTTGTTCCTAAAAACTCTGTCATATTTCATCAACAAACAAAATTATTTTTTATTTGAATGGATTTTCCAGACTGGTCCCATATTTATCATGGATCAATATGCAATTGAGTGAACTTAAATGTAGATGGCATACATACAGATATTATGATGATTTTAATATTATGTTCAGCGATAATTTTAGAATTATCCTTGTTGAATGCTATTTTGTCGAAGTCGGTTTTCTTTGTATTCGTTTTACAATTTAATTATATCAATCGCTTCTGTATCATTTATTTATAGCCTAGCTTATACTCGCGACTTCGTATGCGTAGACTACAGACTTAGTTTCCTAAAGAAAATAAATGTGCCATTAGTAATAAAAAATACGAAAGCCTTGTTGGTTTTAAGCTGTTTGAGAGCCTCTCTATTCTCATATAGGCTGACGTCCAGGTTTGACCGATTTGTGTGAAATTTGAAATGGAAATAGCTAGCTAATTTATATCTCTGAAAAGGTCATGCAGGTTTCTGCAGGATTTGTATAAATTGATGTCTACGAACGCGAATTCATCATCTAATATCCAATAGGGTATTATAAATCTAAATTAACTATTTAAAATTTTCGTTTCATACCACTCTACCGCGCGCGAAGGTGTGGCAAAAGCTAGTTGCAAAATTGCAAAGCTGATGATAAATCAACTTACCGTAATCGTTAAATTGTAATAATAATAATGCATTGTTTTAGTGGATTCAAACTTCGGATTGTTGCCTTTCAAATTAAACCATTTTGATGCATGTCGGTTGGATGGTTTCAGAGTGTATAAAGGACAAAATTTTTTATGTTTTATATTATATATAAATTATTTCGTATAGTAAGTAGTATAATAAGTATAGTTTTCTGAAACAAATATAGGGTTAAGTAATATTTAACCGTTTATTTTCTATAATTCCTTTCAAATATTATTATATTGTAAGAGTGTATTTTAATATCAGATTCAAGAAACTTAAAGTTGAATAACAAGCTCAATAAATGTAACTGACCCAGAAAAATATTTTCTACTTTAAAATATCAACTTTAATAAACATGTCAAAGATGAGTAATGATACTAAAAGAATAATGAATATCATTTATCATCTTGATAAATCTTCTCCACTCTTGAAAATTTAAAGAATTTTTGCCATTTTCTTAATAGATGTAAATGATTTCACAGAACTGCAATAAATCGTCGACATTCCTGTAAATCTGTAAATATTTTGGTTTGAACGTATTTTTACGATAGTGACATATCTCATCCCATCTAGACCCCATTTATATTAGGTAAGAGGTAGAGAATGTGTTGCATTTCATCATTTGTCACGTTTGTTATAAACAGTGTTTTCTTATAATATTATTGGTTTAAAATTGAATAAAATTGATCAAAATTATTTAGGAAGTAACAGACATTTTGAAAGAAAGAGAGAGAGAAAGAAAAAAGTTTATTTACTTGGCCATTACACACTCATACAGTAAATAAAAAATAAAAATTTACACATACACAAAAATAAAGAAAATAAAAATAAATATTTATGACGTCTGTAACGTCTGCAACTTTTGCATGTGTCCAGTGGCCCAGAAAATGGAGCTCATTCAGCATAATACCGTAGTGTTAGCTACAGCGCAGATTTTCAGTGAGTCCAGTTTTTGTTAGAATAAAGTCTGTCAGAAACCTATAGTCAAAAAGTGTTTCTAAATCATGTCACATAATCAGTTAATGATTTCAAAGAAAAAACAATGAGCATCGACTGAGCAGATATCACTAACATTTACTTTTTCCCTTAATTTATAGTCTTTGTGAAATGCCAACGAAAATAGCATTCAGCCCTAAAAGATGGTTAGGGCGTTCCAATGGATGGGCGGGAACCCTTTCCGTCTGCAGAATGTCTCCCGGGAAAAATACCTTCCCAAACCCATAACTCACGTCCGATGGATTTGAACCGGGCATAAATTCTCGCGTTTCGAAGCGCAAATCCTGAGGGTAAATATGTTAGAAAATGTGAGGAAAAACACTCAATGTAACAAGGGCTTAAATGTAAAGACAATTTCGTAAGTTATCAGGCTTTAAACTCCCCATGGCTTATGTCTTTCTTAAGTAATCGATGAAGTTGGGTAACTTCGGACGCGCACAGAACTTTGATGAGTAGGAGCTAAATAGGCGGTTGTATCAGATAATAATTGGTGTAGCCCATACGCCCGTATTTAAAAACGAGGTGAGATCTCACAGTATTTGCGAGTGCATAGTAATAATTAGAACCATTTCATAAACAATAATTGAGCGAAATCCATGGCAATGCGTTTGTTTAATCGATAAAGTAGCTGCCTAGCCATAGATTGAGTTATTTTACTGAACGCGTCGTGTTGGTTTGACTTATATCACAATAGAAATAATCATAATCATCATAATTTTTGCCCTTGTCACTAGAGTGAACATACATTAAATGGACCAATTATAGGGCTATATATACAAAACTGTCGTCCCAACTCAGAGTCACTAATGGTTACTTAAATCGCTCCTTAGTACAAAATTTGTATTGTGATTGTGTACTAAGGGGCGATTTAAGTAACCGTTAGTGCCTCTGAGTTGGGACGTATATGTTTTTTTATGGAAATAGCCGGCAAACGAGCTGACGATCCATCTGATGGTAAGTGGCTATAGCCGCCCATGAACATCAGCAACACCAAAGACATCACTGATGCGTTGCCGGTCCAGAAAGAAAGAAGAAAAAGAAAGAAAGAACTGACTCTCAAGCCCCCAGCCGGAACACGAAGAGTCGTTTGGCGGCTGACTCATGCTCGAGGGTGGTAGCTATTCAGGCGAACCCCTGGAGAAATAATAATAGAAATAATAGTATTATTTTTCCTTTAATTTTTGTTATATTCTCTTCCTTTTGCAATAGGTTTCATTCTACTATTATTTTTTTCATTTTTTTACCGTTTTCAAAGGTATCGGCACTGGTCTATATTATTGTTTACATAGCGTTCCTTCCTTATTTAAGCGTCGTCTCTGAATACGGGAGTGTTCAACAACTTACGTGCATTTATGTTTGCAATTTGCAACTCTGTGATCTATTTGCATGCCTTAGTTTTTCTAAGTATTCTGCAGAGCGTAAAATTTATCACCGCTCATTAGTAAATTAAAACTCATATTGGGAATAACACTCATAAAATATTTAAATATACCAGCAATAAAGTGATATAAAAATACAGTTTGATTTTAATTTTTCATGCAGTAAATAAACCAAAAAAGTAAGCCCTAATCAGATGTCTGGACTGGCTCGTATATTCATAAAGAAAGCAGAAAATCTTTTATCTTACAGCCTGTAAATGCTTCTGAACGGCTAGTAATAGAATGATAAAAAATGTAGGAAAAATATGTTCACTTTTTTACTTCTCCAGTGAAATGAAAAAGGCTTCTCGGTCACTGATCTTCAATATAAATACTGAGTTTTAAGAAGAATAACGCTAGGTTAATTTTCTAGATTAAAAATTATTGAAAGTTGAAAGTACTTAACATTTAATATTTATTTTAAATTTAATATTATAATTATAAGAAATATAAGCAAATTGGCAAATTAAATTTCTGGTAATAAGGTTCCCGTGTCCAAGGATTTTTATTAAAAATATAATAATTATATCTTACCGGATAGTATCATAATCGTTTTCATTTATCTGTTAAATTAAAGACGTTATATTTTATTTCCCTTTTTAACTTTTACTTAGATTTATACTTAACTACTTACTTTGTTACTGTTGTTGTACCTATACTACATTCAGCCGAGATGGAAAAACATGACACGTAAAATGTTTTTCCATTGACATGTAAATGTAGCATTTTTGTAACCCCGTATCTACAACGTTATATAATACTTAATCCTTTATAATAGATTTATCGCTTAAAAAATTCTTGATAAAATCAAGGTCTCATGACACTTCCATAAAAATTTACTCCATGTTTAATCCCCAGGTTTTCTGAACGCGAACCCAGCGCCACATCTCAAAGCCAGGGTGGCCAACTATGGGCTGATGGACCAGATAGCAGCCCTCCACTGGGTGCAGCAAAACATCGCCTTGTTTGGAGGCGATCCAACCAACATCACACTAATGGGTCACGGCTCTGGAGCCGCGTGCATCAATTTCCTTATGATATCTCCTACTGTTATGCCAGGTATGTTGGTGAGGGTTTGGCAAAGGGAGAACTCCGCTAGGGCGGGAGGCGACCCAGCCCCAACTGGTGTTGTCGGAGCAATTGTATATTATATAATAGCGATCTTTGAAAACTTCGATAGCGTGATTCAGGTCGGCGTGATGTCACCATGTGGCATGTGTGCATTGCTGCCACAGAGGGTATGCAATATTGAACTTTAAGACTTCCTCGTAATGTGCATAATACCTGTAGAAGATGTTTTGAATCAGATAACAGTAAGCTCAACAGTAACTTGCTTGTTCTAAAGAATTCAGTTTTCTAACTTTAGCAGTTGTTAATGACCATAAAAATTATTAATATATTAATTTATGTTACTCGTTCAATATTTTTTTAAGATTTTTAATAATTTTTTTAATAAATTTAATTTTAAAAATTTTAACTTCAATATGCGTGCATTTAGCCTTGTAAGACTGGATGTTACCATAATAATATTGGCCCATAAACATTACAAAATCGACACTGGAGCAGTGTGGTGGAAGGTCCAAGTTTAGTTATGCCGTGCACCATTAACGACTTCTGTAGTAAATTTTGTGCTCAAACTTAATTATTGTTCGTAGTTCGATTGACCTCAGTTTGCTTTATCGTTTCAATTAAAAGCATTTTGATTAATGATCGGAAAGTCGTTACGGAAATTTTGCCGGAGTACATGCTGAATTGTTCATTCTGACAGCCTTTTGGCAATTAAGCTCACTAAAGAGCTATTCATCTTACGGCAAAAATTATAAAATTCAGGCCATAAGACTTTATTCACAAAAGCGAGCGTCGCGTCAAAATTAACAAAGTTTGAGCGAGCTAACGCTAAATGGCGATCAAAAGAATTTGCTACTTGCTAAAAATTATTAACAGCTCAGAAAAAAGTAGTATAAGGGCCTAACTGAAGAATCATTCTGTATTTAATTTAAGCAATGTAAAAACGTAGCACGACCTATCTTGTCTCGATCATTCGGTGCTTAGATACTCGTAGTATCTCCTAGTGGATGGACAGACGAGTTATGATTTAGTTAGGTGTATTCGTTGCATATTATAGGCATCATTTATGCTAAATGAATAAATGGTGAGCGCCCTTCAAATTCATACAAATATTGTATGAGCATACTAACTAGAAATAAATTAAAAAATGAAAAAAGAAACAGAAGGGTCTGTTATCCGTTCAATATTTTTTTAAAAGATTTTTAATATATTTTTTAATAAATTTAATTTTAAATAAAGCTATCATGATATTATACCTTTTTGAATTTTTTATGATGTGCTCTTTAATTTAATACACATATTGCATTATTCTAATTCATTTTATTTTTTAATATAATACTTCAAACAATGGCATCTCACAGCCACCATATTTGTTTTTTTATCGTCACCTATCTAAGAACACTTGAATTATCAAGACAAATCTAACAATATCTTAATTATAGAAATTGTTCTAACGATTACACACATAAATAATATACACGATACGCGCGAAAAAAACGCCCTTCCTTGGCAGTTGGGTAAAAATATTTCCGATCAGACTTACTGAGAATGACATAACCCTGAATTCTAATCGAAAAGTTATTTCGCTGAAAAATGATGTTCATTAAAATATTCGAGATAAAAAACGACGATTTGATAATAATAGATATTGAAGGCAGTAAGCAACTGGAATTTTTGTAGATAAAAAAGCCGTTCTGTCTCGAATATCTTTTAACAAATTTGTAAAATGATGTTCATATTTATAAAAATACGTTCAAAGAGGCGGTTTGTTATTGATATTGTAATCTCTTCATCACCGTCGGTTGGTTGGAAGAAAATGCTGTATTAAGTACGAGTAGCATCAAACACGCCTATTGTACCTTGTTTTATTAAGTACAATAAAGTATTTTTGTTTCATTTCATATGTTTATCTATTGTTATCGAAGCGAAAACTGGTATGTACGGTAAAATCCCTTAAGTCCACCGCTCGCCTACCTTAACGGGTTCTATAATACATCGCCGCTTATCGCATCTATAATCGTCGCTTGCCAAGTATCACATCAACTTTGATTTCAGTATTGAAGAGTTAGGGACAAGTGCGATTTCCACTAAGGCACTTTCTTCTTTCTATCCACACCGTTTAATTTAGATTCAAACTCGTCTCGATTAAAACAGAAAAAATGGTGACATTTTAGTTTTTTTTTTCATTTTAAAAGAGATATTAAAAGAGTGGTCAGCTTCCACGTTTCTTCTTTTGAAACTCCATGTGAAAACCTATGTCAAGACAATAACGTGTTTTGACGGAGACGTAATATCTCCCAACATCTCAATTTTCTAGCTTTATTTTAACTCTAAACCCTCTGACATCTCATTATTGGTGTCGTATACCAAGCCTCTTCTTTGTTTTAGTTTTTAATAAAGCTTGTAACTTTTGCTCTATTTAGGCTAATATCTCTGTCCTGTGAGATACATTTTAAGCTCCCTGAGACTACCATTTAATTTTATAAGATAGACATCAAGCACTTGAATCACTTAAAAGTTTCCCAGAAATAACGATAATTCCTATGTAGCCGTGTAAAAGTTGGGGTAAATGAAGGTCCCCTCATTACAAATTCATTGTTCAGCGTAATCGAGTGGACGGCGTAAAGCAGGAAATGTGACGTCAAAGTTCTATTTTTACGTTTATCTCCAATGGGTAAAGTGTTTCATCTTTGGGGCGTGAAAATTGGGTTACCTGAGTCTTGGCACATAAAATAGAATATCATTTAAGCATTGATAACATACTCGTAGAATATGATATAAATTATTAATTGAGTAAATATTTTTAGGTCCTTGAATAAGTTCTCACTGTTTTCAAACAGATGGCATTACTAGGACTACATGCATGTCATTTTTGATGGTAACGAATGGAACCGAAACTACTATTTCTCAGCTTGAACTTTAGTTTGTGTAAGTCAACCACGCTGTAAACAACATTGTTTTTTGTAGTGATAAAAATGTCGAGTTTTGTACCAAGTAAATAGTATTTACGGGGAATTTTATTGCATTATTATAAAAGAGTATTAATATGTAAATTTGTAGTTAAAAAACTAAATACTCATTTTTGAAGTGTCAATGTAGGTAAAGTAATAAAAAAATTGACTGTGCTGTTTGTTCATCGTTAAGGAGTTCTCCCATCTGGAACCAAACCTGAGTTTAATTCTAGGTTATGTTTATCACAGAAATTCATTGTATCAGAAATAACACAACATATTCAAATTTCAACTCCTTAGGCTTACAGGAAATAGCTCTAATTAAGTTTGCAAGTTTTGACCCATACAATTAGGGTACGCTAAATAAAATCGTTTAACAATGTTTGCCATTAAGAGTAAGGTGATTACTGTACAAATCCCTCTGAACTTTACAATCTTGCGCTGTTTTTAGAGCATGTTATTTTTGATTCTTTTAAATAAATCTTTGTTCACAGGACTGTTCCATAGATCAATACTGCTATCAGGGTCAGCGTTAAGTTCTTGGGCAATTGTAGATGATCCCGTCTATTACTCATTAAAGCTAGCGAAACACATGAACTGCAGCATACCAGAAGACATGGTTAAAGACCACGAAGTCATAGTGGACTGCTTACGAGACGCGAGCATCGAAGAGTTACTATCCATTGACATATCACCACCAAATTTCCTGACTGCTTTTGGTCCGTCAGTAGACGGTGTGGTTATCAAAACTGACTTTGCGAAAGACTTCCTAACAGCATATTCTACTGGTGATTTTCCTAGTTTCGGTCCGTTGAACAATATGAACCAGAATTATGTGCACATCAAAAGAAGTGACAGTGGCAGGCGTTTGTTTCAAAATAAATACGATTTGCTCTTCGGAGTGGTCACGAGTGAAGCGTTGTGGAAGTTTTCAGCCCACGACGTTCAGACAGGCATTGAACCGGACAAAAGGGATCGGATGCTAAGGTAAGCCTTGTTCATAGGACATGAATTATACCGATGTTATAACGATGTTCTTGTCTTATAGTTTGAATGCATTTTATTATTATATTTTATTAAACATCCGAACTAGATACTTCGGATTAGTAAGTTTATCAATAAGACAACTTTTCAATATATTTCGATAAAATTTGTTATCGTACAGTATAACAATAGGACTTTCAAACTTAGTGTTCTCTAAATTTCAAGCGAAACGAACAAAACTAACAATCTGCTTCGAGATAAACTCTAGAATTCTAGATACAAAGATATCACAGTACTATTGTACCAAGAGATGCTTCAGAGAAAGCTTTTGCTCGCTCGAGTATTTTTACTCTTTGTTCGGCCGGACTGCACTTAACCTGCTAGCCATCGACCCGGGAACAACACAATACATTTGGGTGAATTTCAACAAACTCGAATTTTGCCTAATTACAGTGGCGAATTTAAATTTACTGTTTCTGATAATTTTTTTTGGCCTAAATGATAGATAAAGAGTAGTACTAATTAATCATATACTAGAGATCAAAAAAAAATGTTTAGTTCATGAGATATTTCCATTTGAAATTATCAAATGCCACCGAAATTATTAAAGGACCACCGGAATTAAAATCCAAGCCACCGAAATTGATTAAATTTAAACTTGATGTTTCTAATACACTTTATTTGGCATAACTAATATTAAATATTAGTGATAATTAGTCATATAGTAGAGATTGAAAAAAAAAATATTTGTTCCGGAGATATTATCAAATTACACTATCAAATGCCACCGAAATTAGGACCACTGGAATTAGAATTTGATCCACCGAAATTGATTTATTCCCATGAGAAATCATAAAGGCAGGATCATTTAATACTTTAAAGATATTATGTACATTTTGAAGAATAGGAGTCTAGATGAACGGACTCCTTTTAGCGGTAATTAGATAGGCACATTGCACTTCTGAGCCACGTTTATAAGCTGTTTCCTCACAAATCGCATTGCACACAGGCTTGACGACTTCCAGCCTCCCGAACAAGCAGGATTCCGAAAAGGCTACAGCACCATAGACCATATACACACATTGCGGCAGATTATACAAAAGACCGAGGACTATAACTTGTCGTTATGTATAGCCTATGTGACTATGAGAAGGCCTTTGATTCTATCGAGATCTGGGTGGTACTAGATTATCTCCAGCGGTGGCGGATCGACTACCGGTAGGTATATCAAGGTGTTGAAGTGTAAGTACTCATCCGCCATCATGTCCGTCAGAGTACACGACACAGCAACGAACCTCATCCAACTGCAGAGAAGTGTCAGACAAGAATGTCATATCCCCAAAACTGTTCACCGCTGTGTTGGAAGACGTGTTCAAGCTGATGGAGTGGAAACAACATGGCATTAACATCAATGACGAATACATCACACACCTACGATATGCCGATGATATAGTCATCCTGGCGGGTTCCCTGGAAGAACTTGGAACAATGCTCGGGGGACTTGAACAGCGCCTCACAACGGGTGGGTCTTAAATCATGTCGATTGTCCATGTCACACCCGTATCGGTTGTTGTTGACGGCGTTGCTCTCGAAGTTTTAGACGAATACAATTACCTGGGACAAGTGATCCAGATGGGTAAGTCCAACTTCGAGAAAGAAGTCACTTGTAGAACTCGGATGAGCTGCGTTCGGGAAACTCCGTCATATATTGTCGTCCAAAACACTACCTCAGTGCCTGAAGTTTAAGTTGTTCGAGCAGTTTGTGTTGCCGGTGATCACATACGAATCCGAGACGTGGTGCTTTACTATTGGCCTAATCCACAACCTCAGAGAAGCGCAGCGGGCTATGGAGAAGGCTATGCTTGGTATTTTTCTACATGATCGCATCAGAAATGAGGAGATCCGTAGACGAACAAGGGTAACCGACATAGCTCGAAGAATTAGCCGGCTGAAGTGGCAATGGGCAGGCCACATAGTGCGAAGGACCGATAACCGTTGGGTAAGAAAGGTCCTCGAATGGCGCCCACGTCTCGGAAAAAGGAGCATAGGATGATAGGACGCCCCACGACCAGGTGGACTGACGACCTGAAGAAGACAGCGGGCATCCGCTGGATTCAGAAGGCTCAGGACCGGTCAGAGTGGTGCAAGTTAGGGGAAGCCTATGTCCAACAGCGGACCTCCAAGGGCTGATGGATAGATGGAGACACGCTTGTGTTTCTGTGGCCTATACTTCCCTATACGCTTTGATTTGCCACCGGAGCCACCGAGATTGCGCCACCGGACTTAGAATCAGAGACAAAACTTGAATTTTAAAGAAAACTTTTAGTCACAGGTTAACTTTTATTTCACAATTGTAGCTGAAAACCGTTAATGGAACCCTCCATAAAATTTCTAGATAATCTGCTTTGTACTTTTACTAATATACATGACATCGGAATTGGATGATTTTGTATTCCTGCGCCACCGCAGTTAGTACTTACGTGTTTGGCAGGAAAATTACGCAACCAGTCGGTCATCCTAACACGCAGTTTGCAAGAGCACAACTGAACGGTGCGGGGAGAGCCAGTAAGGTGTCTTCCAAATCGTGAAGTAACAAGTAATGAAGTATACAAAATGCGCCACCGGTATTGCTTTTTTTTGTAGGACATTTTTAAAAGATGTTTTAAGAGCTGTTGTTTAATCTTAAATTACTCCATAAATATATATTAGTTGTGTTATTTAATGTATTTCTAAAAAACATTCCCTTTCAATGAAATTTATTTACCAAAAAAAATTAAATTAATAAAATATGTAAATAAACGCAGTTTGGACAGTACACCGGAATTAGATTTTAGGTCTTAGATATTTTTTTATTAAGAATCTATGTATTAAATACCTCTGAATACTTCACTATCATGTAGATCACTACTTAAAGTACCTATATAAAATTATGCATAATTGTAGTTTACCTCCACACATTAATTTTCAACCTCGCCGTCTCAAAAATGCACTTGGGAAATTCACCCATTTGTACTTGAAAATTCGTTGACTTTTTGGCCTTAAATTTTTAAAATGAAACCTGTTTACGACCGGACCATTAACGCTTGAACAGTAACTGAATTTTGGCTTGCTTCGTCAGAATAAAATAGTTTGGTCCTTGGGTGTTTCAAACAAATTAATTAAATACATTCAAGGATGTATCAGAAAACGTACAGTAAAATAAAGGATTTTGTGATTAATTTTCATTAAAAATTTTTGTGCATAGTGATTTTTTTCACAGTAAACAGGGTCAACCTTCTAAAATCCAAAAACATTCATATTTCCCAAAACCTATAGTAAATACTTTGTATGATATTAAAAATATTCATATAAATATTATTTTAAACCGAAAGAGAAATATCTTAAAGTCCGAAATCCGTCACCAACTTTTGTGTATGAAATAAGTTAAACGATCGATAAACAATGTAACCATGGATGTTATGCAAATAAAATGTTCATTGATATAAAATATATACAGAAAAATTTACCATTCATTGAAATTCCGGCCCGAAAGACTTCACTTACCTGAACGAAAATCTTTTTGACACTGTTTACTATCAATATTCTAGAGGGATCTATCACTTAGCACAGGTGCCCTTTCGTTCTATATTCTGATAACGCACTTTACTGGTATCTCAAGCCCTCACCCGATAACATCTTCCGAGAAATTTTACGAGCAACGCATGTTCAGAATTTTTATGAAAGTACATTATTAAATTATGGAGCGTTCTCTGCATAATCTAAATCGATCGGAATATATTACAGCTGCTACAGTGCTGCATTAAAATGTTTAATTTTTTAATACAAGAGAGCTTTACGGGTTGTAACATGTAACAAATGATAAAGCAAAAGTCACAACTCTAGTTTACATATTGGAATTTATATTGATACATGTTGCAAAGTTTAAATCGTTAATAATTTAATTTCTGTTTGAATTCTTTTAAATACTTTTTTTAATTTTATAATTTATTCACACTTTCTGAATTTGTAAATTAGGATGCGCAACTTACTCACGCAATACTTAAGTTTCTTTGTGTATGCTGTATTGGCCTGTTATTGGTTTTACATGTAGCTTATGACGCTGTTTTTGTAGTAAATAGATTTACTCATTGTAAAACTGTTGGTAAACCTGTAAAATAAAATAAAATAAAATTCAAATTGTTACATAATATTTAACATTGCTGTTTTCGTCTTCAATACCAGTAAAGGCAGAGGAAACAAAATCTTCAGATATATTATACTATTTTAGTAAAGATAGTTACGTATCCAGTAGTATAAATAAATATATTAACAAGAATTTCATTTTCTAGAACGTACGTGAGAAACTCCTACACTTACCACCTGAGCGAGATCTTCTATACCATCGTGAACGAGTACACGGACTGGGAAAGAACGGTAGAGGTTTGTTTATTGGCTACACCACTGACATTAGCATCCCACTAGTGGGCAATTCCTCCTCGAGGACTAGAATGATCGACTCGCGAATCTAATCCAATACATGACTCCAAGTAAAGCCTGCAACTGACTACTGAATTAATTGAAAAGAAAGAAAAGAAAGAAAGAAACACTTAATTCTACAATAAAAATACAAAAAAAATTGCTATCCCCGTCTTCTAAATATGCCCTTGGTTACTTAGATGTGTCATAGAATATTGAGGCCCAGATAAAAATTGATGAGACTAAAAATCCCGACAATTTTATTGTGTGTGTTTATCTGAAATTATTTGTGTGGTTGTTGAAGAATAGACTGAATATTTTAAGAAGAAAATTTTGCTAGTTAATGTACACTTTATCGAATCTCTCGCATCACTTCACATTAAACACACTGCTGGACTTGGATCTCCTCTTAAGTCCAAAATGCCCACGTGCGGGTTAGAAAAATAAAATTTTAGTGCTTTATCAATCCTGGAAGAGCTACCCTATGTTGTGCCCTATGTGTAATTTCCTCAAATTACTTTCCTGGACTAAAAAAATATAATCACGTTATAACTAAAAAAACTTAGGCCTCCTAAAGGCTGAAGTTCAATTCATAAGACAATAGGTATGCGTGTAATCAAACTTACAGACATAGCTTCTGAAACAAGCATTCTTCTTCTCGAAATCTTGTACAAGTTTTTGGACCTAAGCCAGATTTTTGCTCCAAGTTCGGAAGTCAAACTCACCACTAACTCGTCCTCAGTAAGCGGAACTCAGCGAAAGGATCTTCAAAGTCCGACTGAGCTGTGTTTACCGAAGTTGGAGATTCAAACTTCGAATTTTGTAATGAAAAAGCAGGACTATAGACAGAACTTATGACGTTTACAATACAATCAGGCTTTGAATAGTTATTGCGAATGTTTTGCATACTAATTAGTAGTGTAATAATGTAATAATTTCATACGAATTTATTGTAATAATGTAGTAATTTTATACGAATTTCATTATTCGTTTACTTACAAATTTACATTTGAGTAGCATGGAGGAATGCTCTAGGCATGTTCAGTTATCGGAGAGACCCGTCCCTTCTAGTGGACCGTTAATAGGTTTAAGTCAATCCTTTAGAGAATGAGCAATTCCATTTAAAAACTAACTTAATATTCTGAAACATCGGGTAAATATCCTTGCACTATCCTGACAATTTACTTGGCGTATGTATTCTAAGCCTGCTCGACGTCACTTAGCCACTTGACCTTTCCTAACAGCGTCTGCAATTAGATTGCCTCATGTCGACGTTACGGCGTTCAAATTAAATTGTGTTTATTTCCGAGACAAAATAGCCTACTTCTAACACACTTAAAATTATTTCATCTCGTACCTACTTAAGAAATGTTTAAAGATTTTTTATAGCAGTGATGACACCCTTGTATGACCATCAATCAATAAACTTCCGAAAGAGTTTAAACATCGGTCTTTCGTACAAATAACTGAAGTTCAAATTTTTCACGTACCTCTAATTTTATGCGTATTAGAAATAAATACAATTACGTACTTTGGGAAGGAAAATATCACGGTAAAATAAGCACACATAACAGTGGTGATGTTGTATGTATATGTCCGCTAAACCAAAATAACACAGAATGACTCGCTATTGCCTCAATTTCACTCATCTAGAGAAGAGATCTGAGTCCAGCAGAAATGGTAGCTATCAGTTTTAATAAAATTCCCCTTTCAAGAGTATCTACATAATTTCTGATGGTTCCAAATACGAGTTCCACGAGTGCCTGAAAATGATGTTTCTATTCAAAAAATTGAGTTAAAAATAATGTACTGTAACATGAAGCTAAAATAGAGGGTAAAAAATTACAAACATCCCACAATGTACCTACACTCAAGTACATAATGACAATCCAATTTGTGCGGAACAATTTTGCATCTGCACAATTTCAATTCAAGTTGTATTGTGACGGTAGCAGGACAAATTATAATACAATACTTTTATCTCATAATCAGGTCACAGGAAATCGTTAATGGAAAATTCATCATTTATCTTCTATACGTAAAAAGGATCTGAAAGTGATTTTGGCTTAACCCATTAATGGCCAACTACAAGGCATAAATCTCTCCTCATAACTGAGGTCTTGAGCGTAGTCTAGGCTTCAGTGAGGGCTTAGTGATCAACGCAGTAATCCATCTACCGACTGCGCTAGTTTTTGCTTGGCTGATCGTTTAGGCTGGACACAAGGTGCCAAGATGTGAGCGCTTAATATAAAAGTTGGTTTAACTAAATTCTATAATACCTTAGTATAGTTTCCCACATTTTAAAAATAATATTCAGACCTTTTAGAATGTAAGTACAATGAATAATAGTAGAAAATGTCTCATTCTAATTCGTGATTTCCTAAAATTATCAATAAATCTCGTATCATTAATGTCGAAGTATTCATGAGATAATACAGTCTATCTGGTATAACACCAGTACAACTAATGGACATCTTTGAGCAACTATAAACTTCGTACTTAATCTAGAATTGTATGAATCTCAAGAGTCCGACGCCTTGTCTTAATCGTAAGTGATCGACCAAGTTAAGGAACTTTGAGTTCAGTTAGGAACTGAATGGATAGTAGCGTGGATGTTCGTAGTGAATATATCTTGAGCGGTTTCGTGCTTTGGAGGGCACATGTGTAAGCTTTCAAATGTGCCCTCCAAAGTTACGGAGCTCTAAAGTTATCCAAACGGATGCCTGCGAGCTACATAAGATCTTGTTACTTTTTCACATACATACACTTTTATGCAGTTTATAGAAGCAAATATTAACGCTTGAAAAATTCAATGAAGTCATTGTTTTTAATTTGTATTGTTGTTTTATCCACCCTTTTCTCTCTTGTCCTAGAATCCGATCAATACAAGAGATGCAACGGTGGCTGCATTATCAGATGCTCAATACGTAGCGCCGCTGGTCCAGAGTGGAGATCTTCTTAGTGGTGGTCCCAAACCAGCGCCAAACGATGAGGATGGACCCAGACGGCCAACGAAGACGTTCTTCTATGTCTTCGACTATCAGACTAAGGACGGATTTTATCCTCAGGTGGGTATTGTTTTGAATGTGTGAGTGAGTTTAGGATTAATTCTTACAGGCGTAGACTTCAAGCGAAGCGTAGAAAAAAAGGCCTGCACTCAAAATGTACATTGAGTTATCTCCAGAGACTATCATCCAGTTAGATTGTGCTACGAAAAAAGACTGTGCTATGAAAAGTCACGAACAATAAATATTTTAAGCGCTTTTGTAAAGTCACCGAAATATAGTTTTAAAAATTTTATCTTAAATTATCTGGCTAATTAAATAACTCAGACGCAAACTTGTCCTTTATTGGACCAATAAATGAATTTCCTGTATTTATTTTGGGACAATGTCGTTGGCTGGTCGCCAAAGTTTCGCCACTTTTATCTTACTTGGCAAGATCTGGTTGCACGGTGAGGGATTGCCAATTTGGGAATAAAAGCTCCTAGATAAAACGCTCACTTTTTCAGGAATTCTCCAGTTCTGTAAATCCTTTCCTGAGATTTACCCGATTCACAATAAATACGTGACACTTTTTAGACTATTTGTTTTGATGGGAATTTGGGAGAGTTTTGCAGGTTATTTAAGGTTTACAGGAATTGGCTTGCCGTTCTGCTAGTATAAGTCCCTAGTCCCTATAAATCTTTTCCTCTGTTCGACCTCTAACTGAATCTTTTGTGTTTTGTTCTACAAAATGAGAATTTATAAACGTATCGATACGAGAAATTGAGAAACGCTAATTAATTTTTAATTGAGAATTGCTAATTAATTTCTGAATTCCGATACATTATTGACTGGACTGAGAGTATAAGTAAGAGTAAGCACCGATTTGTTTGTAATAAATAGTGTCTAGGTGAAATTACCATTATGTCGTGATATAGTATATTTCGTTACAAGTGCGGAAAGCCTGTCATTGCAAAGAGTTCTGACAAATGTCTACCCGAGCCGAGGCGCAGCCGAAGGCGAGTGTTGACAGTCGGAACAAGTTGCAATGACGGTTCCGCACGTGTACTGAACAACTATTTTTAATACAGTTGCGAAAAAATGATGCAATTTAATAGAATAATAAAAACACAATCTTTTTGGAAAATGGCGCTAACTGTAAAAGAATATAATAAGCAGATATTATTTTTTGTTTTCTTCACCCATTCTGGGTAGGCAAAGGGAATTATGCCCATACAGCCAAGTCTTCAGTAGATTTTTTTATTGTTATGAAATGAAAATTAAATTTAATAAGATGAAATAAAATGAAACCTAATATAACTCATTGAATCAAATCAATAAATCTGATATTGAAACAAATTAGTAGCTTCTTTTTAGAAATATTTGCATGAATCATAAAAACTTCTATGATTTTTTTTGTAAAAACTTCGTGGTTAGTTTTTTCTTTTTAATACACATTATTTTGACAGTTGGGAAAGAAAAAGCACGAGTGTGTAATAGCCCACTTCCCGAACGCTATACGTCCCTGCAATACGCTACTTTTTGAGCAACTGTATTAAAATAATTATTTCTTAGGCTCTGCTGGTATTTGTAAGTATGATGGATGACCGTTAGTTCCATTAGAGCTCAAATGTGCTTAGCAGGGGATGGTACAATCAGCATAAGAAAATATATAAAAATTATGTAATTATCCCCTTAGTATTACACAAAATAAATATGAATTTAAAGTTCTATGTGTAAAAAGAAAGGAACCTGGCAGTAAACAGCGTTATTTGCGTTTCTTAATTAAATATATATAAATATGTAATATGTATATAATAGTATATGAATTTATTAGTAAAACAGAATTAATAAGATTATAAGAGTTAGCAAACAAGTACTACAGCTACTCACTATTATAATGTTAAGAGCGATCAGTCTCCGTCTACAAACTGTTTCAACGGTTTGGCGGGTATGATTATAAACGAGTTATGTTTGTTGGTAAATAAATAAATTAAAAAAAAAATGTGTACAATTCACACGTGGTAGAAGTGAAACTTTCCAAAATTTTGGTTTCAAGATAATGAGATGAAAAAGCAATAAATCGAATCTTCTACCTTGTTCCTCGCGCCATCTATGAATACAACTTAGCATTTTTACTGTCTGTATAATCGGTCGGTCGAATGAAATTCTTATTTTTTGTTGATAAATTGTTTGAAAATATTTAAATGAGCATTTGAAAGTATTTAAAAACAGTATAAAAATAAAACTAAAAAAAAAGAAATACTGAGAGACGCGAACCTGCGCATCAGGTATTGTGTATCTACGTCCTGACCATTGAGCTACGGAGAAGTTAGATTCAACGACGAAATTAGCAGTTATAATTATGCATGCTTGCCGAGTATATTTCTGTCACATTCTTTCCTACACATTTTTGTATTTGTGTCTCTTACCTGTCGTTTTTTCCGTTGCATCCGGTTTGAAATCACAACGATTCTAAAGAAGTTTCACTTCAAAAATCACTACTAAAATTGTAAGTCATTAATAAAAACAATTAACAGTGTTATTTTATTTAGTTATCTTTTGTCCAAAGAGAATGGGTGCTGTTCACGGCGAGGAGTTACCATACGTGTTCGGGGCGCCGCTGGTGGAAGGATTCGGTCACTTTCCTCAGAACTACACCAAAGCTGAATTGGCCCTGTCGGAATCTATTATGCTATTCTTAGCGAATTTTGTAAAAACTGGGTAAGTTTTAACATATTACATAATTATGAGTATTTAGTTACCCCTGTAAAATGCAAAATTTTTGTTGTTGGCATTTGAGTCATTTTTTGATGTGTCATTTGTATATCTACACTTAATAGGGAGTTAGTGTGATACGTAACATAACTTAAACATTTGTTTTTTAATTACCTTTATTTTTTATGTAACGAGATGACAAAAGATCAAACGGTAGGAGCAAGTTTAATAGAAACATTGACACCGAATGCATCACTGATGCGTTGCTGACTGAATAGAATATGCGACATACGCATAATTATCACTTTCTTAATCGATGAATCATATTTTTTTCTTAACTTTGTTTCTATGTTTTCATTTCGAATATATCAAATAACAATAATATAATTATTAGTGTGTTTATTATTATTATTATTTACGATAAACCATCTCGTTAGATGCCTGTCGAATCGTATCAGTAATCTCACACGGCTGATCCTTAGATTATTTCGTGATCAAATGAAACACTGAGACCTTGAGGATTAGCTTCTAATTACATACACGACATACGCATAATTGTCACTTTCTTAATCGATGAATCATATTTTTTTCTTAACTTTGTTTCTATGTTTTCATTTCGAATATATCAAATTACAATAATAATTATTAGTGTGTTTATTATTATTATTATTTACGATAAACCATCTCGTTAGATGCCTGTCGAATCGTATCAGTAATCTCACACGGCTGATCCTTAGATTATTTCGTGATCAAATGAAACACTGAGACCTTGAGAATTAGCTTCTAATTACATACGCGACATACGCATAATTGTCACTTTCTTAATCGATGAATCATATTTTTTTCTTAACTTTGTTTCTATGTTTTCATTTCGAATATATCAAATTACAATAATAATTATTAGTGTGTTTATTATTATTTGCGATAAACCATCTCATTAGATGCCTGTCGAATCGTATCAGTAATCTCACACGGCTGATCCTTAGATTATTTCGTGATCAAATGAAACACTGAGACCTTGAGGATTAGCTTCTAATTACAAACTGCTGCTATCAAGATGTGGCATCTGCCATCATATCTATGTATAGTCTTACCGTGAACACGCTCCATGTAACTGGGTTGAAATATCGGTGTTATAAAATACGAATCGTGAGTATCCGTTCCATTTAAAATGTTCAGTGTTCGCGAATATAAGTTTAAAAATATCATGTCTATGTTTTAGGGTATAAATAACAATCGATTTTGTATTGTGTATACTATGTTTTTATTGCAAGACCATCACACGTTATAAAGTAGTAGGTATATTTGAAACCATACTACTTAAATAGTAATACATTAGAATTATTCGTACTACATCAAACTTAAAATAGCGAGGTATGTAAAGGGATAAATAACAAAGTTTTGTAGATGTCATCTAATTTAGAAATGAACGAATGAATTAACTTTTCCACTAATCATTGTGACACGTTGTATAAGGGGCGTTAATTTTTAACTAAGTAGATCTGTATCAACGTACACATTTAATGAGTGATTAATTTAAGTCACCAAAGTTTGCATGTGGGTACAATGTACATGAGTCGTGCTACAGCTATACGTCAATAATTAACGAGGTTGCCGGTCGTAAATAAACTATTCTCGTGCTCTCTGTGAATTTAACTATGAGACACCTGAATTACCTTCGTTAAATAGCGTTTGGATTTATTGATCTTTAGTAGGAGAGTTGTCTGTAAAAACTGTCAATACCCTTGCACTAGGATTATTGTTTTTAAACAAGTTAAAAAGGGGGTGGTTGTATTTTCTTTAGGTGAATTACCTCAAAATTGAGTTGTTTATTAAACGTTTTGAAAATTGTCTTTTTCTTGACATAATGTTTTTCCAAATTGGTCCCATATTTATCGAAATTCAGTTCTAATCATGGGATCCATGAGAAAAGGAGGGAACTCCTGAAATATTGTATTCATAGCCCCATAGGTCATGAGTGACTTTATAGCATGTCGCTCAGGATATAACAAATTATTTCATAGGCCATCTTAGTTGTATTTTACACTCGTAACTCATTGATGGCCTATTTAGACCAAAATGTAGAATTATTTGAATCAACTTGTTTAAACAGTTATTAAAGCAATACGTTACAGAACTAGCTAACATTCAATGACGAAAACGTTCTATCCTACTTCAAAGGTAACATTTCCACTTAACAAGATGAACATCATTACGAATTTTGGTGGTAAATTTGAAGCAACATAACGTCTCAACTGGGTCAAGATTTTAACTTGATAATTTCCATCCTCTTGAGCTTGTCGACAAGATCTTCGCTTACATCAAAACTCAAGTAGTACCTTGTAACTTAAAAGTAAAAGCTTATAAAATCGTAAATCCGAAGAAAACTCTTAAATTTCTTTACATCTCTTGAGTTATCTCTTCTCAACTCTGTTTTTTTAGCTTGACGATTTTCAAAGAAAGTGATTCTTAGCGATAAAATCATATTTACTCTGTCTTCAGGCAGATTGCCTATATTATCATAAAATAAAAACACAACAGCTATCCCAAATCAGCTTTAAAACTTTCGCGTACTTACTAGATATCATGTAATTATAGCTATAAAACCTAAAAAATAATCGCATGAAATGGCTTCTTCCACAGCGTTATACCCTGAATTTTTGATAAACATATTATAGGTATGTAACTGGATTGCAAACTAAATTTTCTATCAAACTCCAGCATTAATATCCAATGTAAACCAATAAGTTGTGTAAAACAACATATTGAAGGAGATAATAGCAGAATTCTTTAGCGTCTCGGTTCAAAGGAATGCTCCATCGAGTTCACATTCCTGCAGGATTGGAAGAACACGTAACCCATTTCGTAAGCCTGTCGAACGAGTGATCGGGCAATATGCGCGAAATATAAATATCACTCGATAATTAAGTATAGGTTTTTGAAAAAAGTAGGTCTAATTTATGACGTACCTCTCTCACGACGCACATAGTTTTAAACGGAACGGAAAACAAAAATCACAAGCTAATCTCTTGATAAAATCTTCTATCTATAGGGCAAAAGCCGATGACAGCCAATGATTTAGGTATAATAACTACCTTTTAGTATCTCTTATAAATTAATCGTTACGAGTATATGATACGCTTGATTTGTCTTATTTACCAACAGTAGATCACAAGACTACGGTAAATTTTCTCGTTATTACATTAGTTTATCGTGATAGTTCTTTGGTTGCTTTTCAGTATTCATTTAACTAATCTTGTATTTCTTTGGATGTAACCTTAGTTTCCATGAAAGGACTGATTAATCCAGCTCAATTAATATAATCAACTTTGTTCCAATAAGCAATTCATGAAATGTAATTGTTATGACCTAAGTGATTAATTTGTGTATTATTAATATTGCATAGTCTAGAAATATTGACAAGTGAAATCGGTTCAAGTAATGATTACAACTTCATCGATATCACATTGTCTGGACATGATAAATTATGTCCAATTAATCATTTGGTCCATAACACACATTGATAAAAGAATAGATACTAAAGATTACTTTTTTGAAGTGTAAATAACAACTTTAAGTTAGCGTGAATGTCCATTTTTATCAAGTGTCATCTTTCCAGGGACCCGAATGACAGCACTCGCCAGGAGGCCTTACTTCCTGCTTCGCGGGAACGAAACAAATTCAGAGGCATCAACTGGGAGGAGTACGATTCCACGCATCAGAAGTACCTTGAAATCGGTTTGTATCGTTTATTTGTATAAATAAATCATTCCGAAAATATTTTTGAAAACGTATTCGATGTTGATTTGAGAGTCATCGCTTTGTTTCACTTCAATCGATGAAAGCCTTTTGAATGGTACTGAAATGTTTCTCGACATTAAAATTGTTTACAAAATTCATTATCTCACTGCTCCTTTATAGACAAGATGAGGGTCTATAGTAGCCTATTCACTATTTATTTACCATATGCCGCCAAGGTCTAATCTAAAGACTGTAATAAAAATACCAAGCCCCGGCTGCTTTTGGAATTCTCCAAATATTTTTTAATGTAAATGGCCGAAATAGGCGAGTAGACAAACCACATTTTGATAAATGGTTATCGTGGCTGATAGGCATCCACAACACAAGACTAGAGAAGAAAGACAGAACTGGCTCTGAAGCCCCCCGCAGGAATTCCACGAGTCGTTTGGCAGTAAACGTTTAGCACTCACAAGGATGTGGTAAAGCCAGGCTTCACTCCAACATAATAATAGTATATTATTAAAATATAAATAATAAACGATTTAATAGTATTTTTAAATATAATTCTTACTAACAATGTTGTTCGCTTCTGTCGCCTCATACGACACTGACTCGACTTACGATTGACAAAACACGCGGCGAACACTCCAGAATTTAACTTTCAAAACACTATGTCCTTTTAGTTTTGATGGAATCCCGTATACAAGACCAAACAATTGGAAGTATACCTACATACGCCTAAAATATAACTACAAAGTCAGTGTCATAAAAGCCGGCATTCATATGCTGCGTCGAGTTAGTTCCGCTGCATAGAGCGTCACATTCCGTTTGTCCAAAGCAAACAACGGCTAGCTAGTTCGGTAACTGCTATAGTATAGCTACGTTTATAAATAATAGTTTAATGGGAAGTAAGTGGAAAGTTATAATTAATTAGCTGACAGATTTTTAGAAAATCACTCGATAAGGTCGCGATGATAAATACATATTATGTATATTACGGATGTAGTAATCATATAGATGCAGTAATATTGCACAGTACTTGCATGTTAATGCAGAGTTGATTACAGTTATCTAATAGGGAACATACCAAAACCACGTGACCCATTTAGGGGAGGGAGGGGGGTCTTCAAAACACCACGATTGGTCACAGAGGGGAGGGGAGGGTTTAGGTTTTTGTCACGTAGTCAATATTTTAGCAACCATTGCGCTACACAAGTCGTCAATATAAGCAAAATTATTAATTTTTAACTCTGTTTTTGCAAAAAAGTATTGAAAGTCGTATTTATGAATTACCACGTGAAAAGTAGGGGGAGGGGGGGGTCTTCTCATATACTACGGATGGTCACGAAGGGGGGGAGGGGTGCAAACAGTTGGAAAAAATGGGTCACGTGGTTTTGGTATGTTCCCATACCTTTAAATGAGCAATTTTTGTATATATATATATTTTCTGAATCTCGGAAACGGTTCCAACGATTTTCATGAAATTTAGTATGCAGGGGGTTTCTGGGGCAATAAATCGATTTAGCTAGGATTCATTTTTTAAAAATGTCGTTTTATCCGTGTTTTCAGGCAATGAAAAACGGCTACAATAGACTCTTCCTGACATCTATTGGCGAGTAGCTACACTAAAGCTAAAGCAGATGGCGTTGTTAAGCAATACTAAACCGAGCTAAGCTCGGTCATCCGGATATTATAATACTTATATGAAATGTATATTTTGCATGCCTCGAAAAGCTAAATTTGCGAATAGTTACACATATACAAAATACATTAATAATTATGAATTATGAAAGACAAAAAAATTAATAGGTTATTTACATTTGTATACGTCAAACTGTTATTACTAAAAATAAACCTTATTTATCGTGGACTACATACACGTTAGAATCTATTTTCAATAGTTTAGTTACATACAATGTGAGTATAAAGACCATACGAGATCAGGGGCCTCAAATCTTTTTCCTTAAAACTACTAAAACAAAATAGTTACGATTCTCTAAAAAAAACGTGGTAGAAGTGAAACTTTCCAAAATTTTGGTTTCAAGATAATGAGATGAAAAAGCAATAAATCGAATCTTAAAGCAATAAATCGAAGCGCCATCTATGAATACAACTTAGCACTTTTTAAAAATCTATCTAGCAATAAAATGAATGTTCTATCTTATTCCTCGCGCCATCTATGAATACAACTTAGCATTTTTACTGTCTGTATAATCGGTCGGTCGATCGACGGAATGAAAGAATGAAATTCTTATTTTTTGTTGATAAATTCTTTGAAAATATTTAAAAGAGCATTTGAAAGTATTTAAAAACAGTATAAAAATAAAACTAAAAAAAAACGAAAAAAAAAGAAATACTGGGAGACGCGAACCTGCGCATCAGGTATTGTGTATCTACCTCCTGACCATTACGCTACGGAGAAGTTAAATTGAAAGACGAAATTAGCGGTTATATTATCTTACATGTCGTTGCATCCGGTTTCAAATCACTAACGATTCTAAAGAAGTTTCACTTCAAAAACGTATCTATACACACTTAAATTGGTTCTTATTTATGGAAATCTGACTGCAATTCCGTCGATAACCTTAGTCGTTAATCGAAATACAAGCTCAGCTTCTAAAAGGTAAATCCTTGATTTAACTCTACAAGCGTTAACTTAAATCTCTTCAACCTTTCATATTTAAATAGAACCGTCAATAAATACGCGGTACATCAGAATCCAAATGGTACATAGCTCGCATGCTATGTCGGGTTTAGTTCCGCTGCATAGCGCGTCACATTCCGTTTATCTCAACTACTGTGGACGCGGCTACTGGGTTAGGCGCTTCACGCTCTCTAAACTGGAAATATTCTGTTCAGTTTTAGAAAATATTTATAGTTGTAAGTTGATTGTCACCAGTGGTGACAAACGAGGTGGGGACAAATGGGAATAACCCAATTTTTGCAACCATCGTTATATTATATTCCATGTGTACATATAATTAATTGGTTTGAGTTAAAAAATCATATAATAAATCTGCAAGGTTCATTGCAATATTAAAATGTGTTATTTATTTATTGGAACGCTGGTTCACAACACTAATAAGATGAGTTCAATGACTCGGAGCAATGGTTTGATGTGGATGCAACCAGAATGAGGTTGCTAATGCCTTTCATAATAATTAAATGTAATGAAAAGTGCAGTTATAACTTGAAATTACAGCTTAAAATATACTTCGTGTCGTTCACGTTATCTAAAGAACCTATGGAAGACTTGAATGGTCTAAAAGGTTGTCAAATATTTATATGTCATATAAATATCTGTCTAGGTCGGGAATGAACCCAGGGCCCCTCGCCTTGCAAGCAGAGTTACTACCAAGGTACAGGGTCGTTTATATGTTTCATGTAAAAAAAATTGAGAAAATAAATTGTTTAGCCCTTAAAAGACAAAGACACAATTTAGATATGGAAACAGTATTCAACAGTACTCAGTATGTAGATGTAGGTCAGTATCGCTATATATGTGTGTGTAGTGATGTCAGTATCAATGTCTGTGTGTGTGTCGGCTGGTTAACAGCGTAACAAGACGCGTTTAATGACGCGAACTGAATGGCGCTTTGTTGTTCCCTCGCGGAATGAGGTTATGAACGCGTTTTGTCAAGACGAACGTAAAGAGTTGGGAACGTATTTGCGTTTCAGAGAACTACATGCTCTTTTGGTCTTTATACTCGTTATTTTATGGGATAATAAACGGGTTTTTTGGCTGTGGCTGTTAGGTGAAGAACAAAATTTAGATATTCTGTAGCGATTTTATAAGCGAATCATCAGGAAGCCTATAGCATACGTTTATCTATATAAATTACGTGTTAGAGATCAACCTGCACCCTCCTTATTATTGATACATTAGACTTAATTCCATCCAATTTGGTATTTTGGTATTCATCAAACTGATAAAGTTGTTTAGCGAAAATCATATGGCAATTGTAGAGAAATTGGATCTAAAATTACTAAATAAAATACGCATTTAACTAAAACTTTCGTTTAGAAGTTGGTTAAAAGCATTTATTTTATGTAGAATGTTTTGAAATAGGTGAGAGTCACTTCAGCAGCTGGTTAGCGGCTTAACAAGACGTGGTTAATGATCTGAAGCAAATGACTCTTGTTCTTCCTGCGTGGAATGAGATCGTCAAAGCTTTGGCGTGTTTGATTTACATATTCAAGCTGGTTTTATTTTGTGAACACGCCGCAATTTACCAACGAAATTATAAAAGATTTTTTTCTTTTTTTTATAAAATAAAGATGTAAATTTTACGTAAATTAATTCCTTGAGACGTAAGATTAAATGATATCATTCATCTTATCGTTCATCATCAATCATTTAAGTTCCGTTCAAGTTAGTGATTTTTTTGTAATAAATAGGTATACCAATGAACTTTTATTTTTAAAAGATGTATACTGCGGAGTTATTTACGTCTTTTCTTGAACTCCATGACAAAGCACCTTTCCGAAAAGGTGATACCTATACAAATAAATGAATAAATTATTTTCATTTTGAAAAAAAAAATATGGGTATTTAACATAAAGTATAAATATTAAACGTTCATTCGACAATTTTTTTGTTGAGGAGTCGATTTTGCATTATTTTGGAACGGATATTTTGTTAATTGCAGATCATATTAAATTGGAAAATGCATATGAGTGCTTTTATAGCCACAGAACTACGCCAATTTATTTATCAATGTCTCAGTCTATCTACTAAAATTTCATAATTATATTCGTAGAAACCAATACTGTGTATTAAGTATAGCATATAATTTTTTACCTTTGTTGCAGGTATAAAACCACGCTTGAAAAATCATTTCCGAGCTCACCAGCTCTCGGTGTGGCTCCGACTGGTCCCGGAACTACACCGCGCTGGCATGGAAGACGTTGCGGCTCGCCACAACCTGTTCAAAAACCACAACGAACAGGAACTATACGAAGGCATCGTCCGTCCCGATCCATTATCTCGAAACGTCGAGAACGACCAACTACGTCGTCCTAACGGCTCAGTCTACACCGACACAGCTCTGACAACAGTCGATACGATTCTCGCGACTTGCGTAACAATCCTCCCGAGTGGAAGAGATTTGCAAACTCTGAACGCTACAGATAATACTTTGGCAAACTTAGAAGCGGCGGGGTACGCCGCATACTCGACTGCTTTAAGCGTCACTATAGCGATAGGATGCTCCTTGCTCATTCTCAACGTCCTAATATTCGCCGGGGTGTACTATCAAAGAGATAAGACGAGATCGCGCGGAAAGCAACCACGCTTCAACGAGAAACATTTCGAGACTATATCCGGGAAACACTCGCATTACCACATCGATCCGACCTTAGCTCCGAGCTTGGTCGTGGATGTGGAGAGACAAAATAGGAAGAAACTGATGGCGGAACAAAATATGGGGAGCTTGAGCTTCAAAGGCCCGCTCGACGGGACAAAGTCTCCTAGTCCTACGTTGAGTATAGATAACATGATGTTGCCTAGTAAATTAGGGAGCAGAAACAGCAGTTTTAGATTGCCTAATGTCAATTATCCCCAAGTGGCTGGATATGCGACGATGCCGAAGAATATGAATCAGTATACTAGCTCTCCTCCGATTCAGGAGGGGAGGCAGAAGTTCTCAGCCAATGGACAAAATGTGTCCGGATCGCCTGGTGGAAGAGAAGATGCGAGAGTTCCTCATGCTACTCTTCGCAGAGGCAAATCTCTGCATCCAACTAACCTTCCCCAAGCTGCTATCGATGAAATGAGGGTGTGACACAGTGATTCCCATCGATGGGAATGTGACTAAATAATGTGACTACTAGTGATGTGTACATACTTGTGAGTCTGTTGGACTTTTTTAGAATAAAACCGTTATCGATTCTCCCAATCGCTGTATTACGATTATCGATTAAAATCAATTGTACGATTCCAGTTGTTTTTGTTGTTTTCCAAAATCTTATATTATTCATCGACGGCTCCTACGCATAAGGTCGTATGCAGAATATGGCAACTTTACAGTATGGGCATTTAAAGTTTACTTTTGTCATTACTCGAAAATGAGAAGGAAATTTGAATTTAAACCAAGCTTATAATTAGTAGTGGCTTAAGTCATCTTTAAACAAATATCATTGATAGAAAATGAATTGTAATATAATGAAAAATACTGAAATTACATACTTATGACTTTATGCGTAGGGATGTAAGAGTTATGTTATTTGAGTTACGACAAGTTACGACGATATACGTACAGTAAAATTTCCTTACCTTCAAGTTACGCCGGGTTACTTCGGGGTTTAATGGTTTACAAATACGATTAAAAAACGATATTAAAAAAACTAACTTATTTATATGATAACAAGAAAGTTCTGCAGTAAACAAAGCGTGAGTATAACAAATAAACTAGAAAGGAACATTATAAACATGTCGCGAGAATTAATTAATCTACAAATTATTAGATGAATCGATATCCGTATTTTCTTCGTTCATCGTATTGCGTGTGTTTGGCAATTTTTCATAATACTTATTATATTCTTTCGGTATTATGCGTGCACGGCACAGACTTTGTAAATCCTCATATTTGTTATAGGCAAATAATCTAAATAACAGCTATCTCAATTATTAAGACTTTCTTGGTTATTTAGGTATTCTTCGTGATGAATAGGTTTTTCTGGTAATTAATAAAGTCATATAATGTATAAGTTATATATAAGTCTTCGTTTTCAAAGCTGTAGCGATATATGCGGATCATTGGAAGTTATTCCCACTTCTTTGATTTTAGTCCAAGTTATTTTGTGTTTGTTAGAGTTTTTTGTTACAGTTTTTTCCATACAATAACTTTTTGAAATTATAAAAATCTGTAATACTCATCTCAATCACATTATAATAAGGCGTGTTAACTTTGGCCCTTCTTACTAATGCATGCCATTGTTCTGGCGTATATATGAGTTTATTTTTTGAATTTCGCTCTATTAAAGCATGAACAGAATCTGCTTCATTTTGAGTATGTCCTCGCTCTAAGAACAAATGAGTTATTGTTACACCATATTTTTAGGAACATAAGTATAAAATGAAAACACAATACAATTTTGGTTTTGCCCAGCACAATTACCTGACCAAAAAATGAATTCCTTACCGCCGTCTTATACTTTAGTCTCAATAAGTTTAAGCAGACAACTTTATCTCTGGCCACATGCAACAATATGCTTCTTTACTGGCTAGATCAAAAACTGTAACATTTGGGACCGATAATTTTATTTTATAATAAAATAAACCAACATTTCCATGAGGACAATTCTGAATTTATTGAAAATCGAAGCATGCTGTAATTGTTTTTAAAGTTTTATCTTTTTCCTTTAAATTTCTTGCTAATTCTTTTGATATCATATGTTTTTTTTGTTTATTAATTTCTTCTTCTGTTATATTATTTTTATTTACGTGTAAACATAATATTCGTTACAAATATTCTGCTTGGGTTTGTAAAATAAAAAATATTTAATCTTTGATTTATAATACCCCAATATTGTCGTGCTGATTTAGCTTTTTTTGTTATATTTTCACTACTACACCACTCATTATATAGAGAAAACATATTTGCAAACCTGAGTCGGCTATTTAAGTAAAGTTTTGTAGACTTTTTGCGCACATAGTGTGATTCAACTGGTTGAAATATTTTTACATGCTTTATTACTCCTGGTTTAATCTCTTCATCTATGATAACACCTCTCGAACCGCCACGATGGTCTGGGGAAATAGATTCCCTACCTGAAAACCACTTCGACATGGCCGTATTAACTGTTTGCTCTCCTATAGAGAGAGTATTGAGGAACATCGTTTTACATACCAAAACAATATTAGGTTTATCTGAATTAGGCTCTGTTCTTGCTAAGGAATATTTCCAAGTTTTCTTACGTCTAGATTCAGCCTTTGTACTATTGTTGGATTAAGTCTTGATATGAGCTAGTTTTATATAAATTATTTAGTGCTAGTCGTACTTCTTGGGAAATTTTCTGACATCATTACAATTACCGCTCCCAGTCAGGGATTTCTCGACCATTGACTCGTACAAATTCCAGTTATGCTCGGTTTTCAGCTAAACAGGTGATTCTAAAAAAGATATAATATCATTTAATTAACCACCACAACTTATTAATAGCACAGAATATTAAATTTATTTATGATTTTAGCAAATAAAAAATTGCATAACGTCTTATTTAATATTGAGTTTGAAGCATAACGTTGTATGTTCTACATACGACTATAAGAACACAGATTTTTTTATTTAATAACGACGCATGTAGTCGTAAGTAGTAGTTACGACCCTTACCTTAAATGAAAAAACAACGCATAACGTCGTAACTATAACATTACGACATTATGCGTGGAACTAGATTAAAATTATAAATATCGAAAAAAACACTAAAATATAACAATAAATCTAATCTTATATGCTTGTATTGCGATATGATTTCTAACTATTTAATAAAAAAACAATCAATTATTAACCAAAACTTACCAGTTTGACTGGATTCATTAGAAGGTATTTTTTTCATTTTTTTTAAGTGCTAATTTTAAAATTCTTGATGATCGTAAGTGGTTCATTTTGATTATAATAATGTAATACAATCAACATATCACAACTCACTTGATATCATAACGTAAAACACTTCAGAATTCATATTATTTACAAAATAAATGTCATACTTTATTGCGTGCTCCGTCAGTGACATACGACGGCCGTAACTGCCCTTGATTGGTCTCGCATGAACCAATAGCACCACGCATATCATCGTATCGTGAAATGCAACTATATGCGTGGTAACTTTCAAAATATACGACCATAAGCGTTTCTAAAACTCGTTAATTAAAAGTAATATTAAAATTCTGATTTCAGGAATTTATAAAACTCATATACGTAATTACGATAGTGTAAAATATGGATTTTCAATAAAAATGGCGTTAAGACCTTATGCGTCGCACCCGTCGTCATTATTTCAATCACTAAAGTACATGTTGCAAGTTTAAAAGATTTAAATTTTGAAACCTTTTGATGTAGCCAAATAAATGGAAATTTATGCATTACCAAGAGTTTCGTAACGTAAGAAAAAAGAGTTAGGCTTTACTAAGTTAGTGGGCTCCCCATTCTGGACCATATCTACATTTACTACCAGGTGGAATTGTAGTTAAGCATTGCTTGCCAATTAGTTAATACTTATTTTAAGTAAAAAAAAAATATTTTTGATTTTTTTGAATATAATTGTTCAAGGATATCACACAGGCATCACGGACACACTTATACAAATAAATAGTACATATTTTAAAATTATTCTAAAACAAGAAACTTAATTTTACTTTTAAAAATTTGAATTTTCAATTAGTGTTAACGTTTTGTCATTCAAAGTAACTAAAAGTCCAAATTTCGCAATTCATAATGGTAATTGAAATTAATACTGATTATTTAATATATTTATTTATTTTTAACACAGAATTCATTCCATATCAATAAATTCCATCATCCACGATCAATACAATTAAAAATTTCACTTTAGTTAACTTTATGACCCAGTAGATAAATTATTCGCAGAAGGCTAGAAGGCAAATAAACTCCATAAATATAACATGCTTGGCTTAATCCATTAAGAAGATGTCCCGACGACTGCAGCTGTTATAAACGGAAACATGAACGTGGTAATGAGCTTATCTATCCAGCACTTGAGAGTGGCCGCGCCAAAACCTACCTTATGTCAAGGCGTTTCGTGATATTTCTAAACCCTTTTTTCGACTTGTATGATGAATATACAGCTCAAATTTTTAAGATAAGACACATCAGTTGCTCATAAAATGTTGGGTTTGTAATTTGAGATGTGGATTTATGCAGAAAGTAGATTTAAATTAGTTCAAGCGTGGTATATTATACAGTAGTTATTTTTAGTTCAACAATAAACAAATTGAAAAATGGATAAAAATAAACATCGTTAAAAGTAAATTTCGTATGACTGATTGGCTTTACACTAGTTCTCTAATAAAGGTGTGTTTAAGATACGTTTTAGTGTAAGAATTCTCGTCACGTCATCGGATAATCCTCTATCCATCCCTCGTATCAACACTATTAACATCGACCACAGACATATATCAAGAATAGACGACGCATGTACCTCGAATTGTATGAAAACCAAGCGTGTCACTTTTTTTTGACACATTGTGCTGTCACAAGAATATTTAGTGCTGAAATTCCCCATCAATTCGAAACTGATTCGTTACCGATTCTCGACAACGATTAATGATTCTCAAAATCGATTACCGATAATAATTAGGTAAATAGAAAATCGTATGATTGTTTGTTCGCGTAGAATATGTAAAACATAAAAAATGCCCTTGGTTGGTTGTACATAATAATATAGTATAGTGCTTGAATATGACCGAATAAATAGTTTTGTGTTTTATTTAACTTGATTATTTGTTAATTATAAACACAAGCTTCAAAAATGTAAAGATAAATAAAAAGATCATAAATATTATGATTGTTTATTATTTGCTTTCAAGAAATTAAATAAATGAAAATTAAAAAAAATATTTATAAACATTTCTTTTATGAAAATCAAAACATCATATGGACACATTTAAACTTACCTAAAGTTAAACGAATATTTTTTTCTAATTAAAAATTCAAAATAAAAAAACAGTACATCAATATTCGGTATTGCGCTTGAAATCAGCCTTCGTTTCTTTTTCGAATCCGTAAAACAGTCATCATTGAAATGAATAGAACATATACGGCTATGTTTTGTTGGAAACCAATATCTATGCCCCGTCGCTATAATTCATTTTGCCTTAATATTGGGGTCACTTGAAAACCTGTAATTATAATGTTATCATGAATAAAATCACTATACAGAAACATTAATATTGTAATGAAAAATAATTTGCCTGTTAAAAACTGTCTCTATGTCAATATTATTATTCATTGGTTTTCAAAATCGATTAACATCGAGACCACACCGAGTAAATGAACAACACTATATGCTATATTTTACAGAAACACGACAATATTCACCGTACTACGAAGCTAAGCGACGATTTATAGTAACGATTGTTTTACTTTCATTGCGTGTTCCAGTAAACAAGCCGTATACATTTTGCTACCAAAATCAGCAATGTATTGAGTAGTATGCAGTACACAGTAAGTTAGTGCTTTTCGTTGTGAAACGTGGTAGAAATGCAATAAATATGAAAAAAATTATTTTAAAATAAATTACTACACAATTTTATAAATAAATTACTTAACGATGAAAAGAAATATTTCCTTTACCTCTGCTAACTGTATTTGTAGAATTCCTACAGTTTAAAACGTTACAATTAGGCATTTTTCGTTATTTCAGTTGACATCTATTGCCAATAGCAGTAAAACGCCAACTAAATGACACGGCGCTCAAATAGGATTTAAAATCCTTTCTGTTACACGTGAAATGTATGAACATGCGGCATCTACTCTAGGTATACATGTCTGTGACATCGACTAACATACGTTATTGCGATTCTATCCGGTTTGGAGAGGCAATCGTCTTTTCTTTGTTACTCACATTAAACTTAATTCATTTACAATTTATTATGTGCTTAGAATTAAAATATCTAAATAAATCTTATTTAAAATCATTCATCACATAGGTAAGTATTAATATGAGGTATGCCGTGAAGTAAAATATCGTAAATAAACCTGTAGGTACGCGTGTGTGCATGTATATTTGCAAGTATTTTCATATTCAATCCATCCATCCATCAGCCCTTGGAGGTCCACTGCTGGACATAGGCTTCCCGTACAAATAGGGACTTGTGCGACTCTGACCGATCCTGAGCCTTCTGAATCCAGCGGATGCCTGCTATCTTCTTCAGGTCGTAGTTCCATCTGATTGGGGGGCTTCCTGTACCTACTCCGTTTTTCGAGACGTGAGAACCATTCGAGGACCTTTCTTCCCCAACGGATAAAGACGGCTTATTCTTTTTACGGCTATGTCAGTTATTCTAGTTCGTCTTCGGATTTCATTTCATCATTTCTGATGCGGTCGCATAGAGAAATACCTCGGTATTTCTCGGACAGCCCTCTTCATAGCTCGTTGTGTGACTTTGAGCTTGTGGATTAGGCCGACAGTAAAGCACCACGTCTCGTAGCCATATTTCATCACTGATAACACACACTGCTGGAACACCTTCGACTTCAGGCACTGAGGTAGTGTTTTGGATTCTACGAGTTACTTTTTTTTCGAAGTTGGACTTAGCCATTTGGATCATTTGTCCCAGGTAAATGTATTCTACAACTCGGTAACAACGATCTACTACTTCGAGAGCAGCGCTATTTACAACAATCGGTACGGGTGTGACATAGACATTCGACATGATTTTCGTCTTGTCCATGTTCATCATAAGACCCACCCGTTGTGAGGCGCTGTTCAAGTCCCGAGCATTGTACCAAGTTCTTCCAGGGATTCCGCCAGGATGACTATATCATCGGCATATCGCAGGTGTAGGTAAATATTAATATGAGGTATAGCGTGAAGGAAAAATAATATTGTAAATAAACCTGTAAGCGTGTGTGCATTTATCTTATAACTGCATGTATTTTTAAACAATATTAAAATCTAGGAACTGAGCAAACTCGCCACTTGATTACCAGTGAATACCGTCAATGCATAATGTGCTACAACACCAAGGACATCCTTGACACGTTTCCAATCACGAAGAAAGTGAACTAGTTATTAGCTGGCTATGGTAGTATGTAACCAAAATAGTTACGTCTAATATTTCATACCTAGTAAATTTTTTGGAAGATTAGTACATACCTTGTCAAGGAAGTAAGAATATCTCAGTACAATTCACGAGTTTTTTATATTAATTAACCCAGTTTCTTAAATTAATATTTCAAATTGTTCCTTAATATCTTTTGTTGAAAATCAATGTTAAGCTACTGCTATTTAATTGTATCCAACCAACCCCAAAACACAATTCTCTGAGTAAATTAAGCAAAACATCATTACATCGTATGGGCATACTACGTTAGATAATAGTCGTAATTTATAACTGAAGAACCCTAAGTGTCACTCAATCTTAGAGACTTGGCACCAGATATGACGATGGTGTACACTTGCCGTTGTTGGTTATAGGGATGTGCACCGTGTAAATAAAATATCGATTAAGAATAACGGTGACGATAAAAAGTTACTGATGAAGGTACTTGGACTCATAGAAATATTGTCAACTTTTTAAAATCACTTTTTATCTGGCTCATTGCAACCACAGCCGAACACTTCATGAATGATGTATCTTACATAACAATTTCTCTTATACATCATTATATCGGTCCAATATTGTAATGATCGAAGCAAAGTGCCTGGTTGTTATAAAAAAAATCTCCAAGTGTTCATACCTCCTCATAATACCAACAAAAGTTATATAATATTTTGTATCTTTCACAACAACCTAAATTGGCTACTTGGCTTGTTTTACAAAGTATCCAATAACATTTTATCCCATCAAATAAAGCAATTAATGTTACAACTTTATTCCGATCATTACGTCATGCGCAACCGATAACAATGTAAGCCCATTTGCGGTAGAACATTTTACCGCTCTTTACGATGCCACATATTATCGATACGTTTATTAACTGCCCCATCACTATTTGTACTATTACGTATGCTGAGAACCGAATAAAGGGCCTTTACGGTCTTGTTTATCGTCGACCGCGGGATGTTGCAAGGGAAATTGATGTTTAAGACTTTTATTTGGGCCATTATGAATACTCTCCGGTAGTGTGATAGTAAGGTCGATTGTTGCTTGCGCGTGATTCGGAAGAGGTTGTTGTGTAAGGGCTGCTTCAAAGTAATTCGGTCTTAGTTGGTTCATTATCTTGTGGTTTTCTTTACCGCTTGATATTTAACCACCTACACGTTAGTTGAACAACACCCGCGTCGCGTTATTTGAATGGCATAACAAATTACACAGTTTAAATTATTCGTGGTTTAATAATGTTATTTTGTTTGTTTGGAATACAATTACAGAACTGAAATGTTAACAGGTTAGTGTTATTTTAATAAACTATGCTGTTATTACGGTTCAAATAATTTGATATTAATTCTGTTTCGCAGTTACTTAAATTTAACATTATTTTATCAACATGAACATTAATTACAAATTTGGGAATGATTGGTTATTTGAAAGTTATCCTTTCGTTCTAGGGCTAATACTCCCCTTATTATTATAAGTGAATTTTAATTCAAATTATTTTATTAAGTGGCAAATTACAAATATACCTATATTAATACCTAATTGGTTAGTCTGGTTACCATCATATACGAATATTTTTTCACCATTTCTTATCCTCCTCGACACAGCACCTTTCTGTAATGGTTGAAGATTAAAACAATTGCTTTCTATCTTTTTATTTTCTCTTTCTTGGGTGATGTGATGCCGACACATCAGTGATACCTGTGGTGTTGCTGATGTTCTGGTACATGGGAGACGATAACCACTTACCATCAGGTAATATGTAAATAACAATAATGTTTTTCAAATACAAAAAGTAAACTACTAATGCCAGTTGGCCATACACAATCACGTTTACTTGTCAAGTTTGCAGTTTGACTTGATGCGGCATTACATTATTAAACTTCGGTCACGCTGTCAAATATCTCTCCATACCATCGCAGTTCAACCCTGTCTATGATCCGTTCTTTAAATGTTGAGTAGCCGTATCACAAAAAGTACGTATGTAGGAGGATAATCTATTGAACAATTAAAGGATCTTAGGTAAGTTTTGAGTGACCCACTAATTAATGTTGATTAGCTGACATTCATTATTTAGCTCGAACGATATCGAAAATCCTCCTTAAGTTTAAATTATTCGGCCTAATGGCATTTTAGATACTCGCAAAGGTCCAATTTGTCTAATTATCCCACGACAGTAAATTCACGATCTTAATCATTGTATTATTGGTATATTAACGCTTCGTTACTACATCGTGTGGTGCCAGGTCCAACCTGGTGTGGTGCCGGGTCTACTTCGTACAATAAAACCACTCCTAGTTTTTTCTGGGATGTCGTAAAAAGCGACTAATAGAATATTTCAGGAGACGGGTAGCAGCGACCTCCTGAGTAGTATTAACATCTACTGCAGTCACCAACAGGCACTCAAGAGACAAGTGTTCAAAATGAGTAAGTCCAACTTCGAGAAAGAAGTCACTCGTAGAATGCAATTCGGATGGGCTGCGTTTGGATAACTGCGTCATATTTTGTCGTGCTACCTTAGTGCCTGAAGTAAAAGATGTTCGGGCAGTGTCTGTTGCCAGCGATGACTGGCTATGTTTGGTATTTCACTTCGTAATTGTTTCAGAAATGAGGAGATCCGTAAACGAACAAAGGTAACCGACATAGTTCTAAGAATTAGCCGCCTGAAGTTGCAATGGTCTGGCCACATAGTGCAAAGGACCGATAACCGTTGAGGAAGAAAGTTCCTCCTCGAATAGGGCCCACGTTTCAGAAAAAGAAGCATAGGACGCACCACACAGGTGGACTGACGACCTGAAGAAGACAGCGGGCATCCGCTGGATTCAGAAGGCTTAGGACCGATCAGAGTAGCGCAAGTTAGGGCATACCTATGTCTAGCAGTGGACCTTCAAAGGCTGATGGATGGATGGATGAAATGCTTCATTTTATTTTCTCCCTAAAATACTGATTCTAGGAAGTTTGATGCTTTGACGACAAGAAAAGCGTTAAAATTAATCGTTTTCCATTTATAAAGCGCCACTTCACTTTGTTTTGAAATTCTGTGAGTGGTTGAAATCTGAAACAGGGTGAACGAACTTCGAATTATAATTAATATCATGTTATTTTACTAAGGTCTCGTGAAACAAACTCAAGGCTAAGTAAATAATTTTATTGGCAATCTCTATTCTGCTTCGTCGAGCTCAGCAAAATATTTAAGATTAAGTAATACAATAAAAAGGATAATGTGTGAATATAAAAGCAACAACTTATAATTGTTCCACTGCTGGGCTCGGAGTCTCCTCTCACAATGTGAGGGGTACAGGCCATAGTCTATCACGCTGGCTAAGTGCGGATCAGTAGTCTTCACACATCTTTGATAACTTTGTAGTAATGTTTATATTGGTAGTTGGTAACTACAATTACTTTCACTATAGTGATCGTGTTGTCGTTTTTGTGAGGGATGTCCGGCAAAATAAATAAAGTTTATACGCACGGCTGTGCATCGCCTGCGGGGCGGCATGGGCGCGTCGCCGGCGCAGAGATAACGGTACCTCGCTTGGGCCCGTTTCCATAGCGCACGGCGAACCGCGCGTCCGGAATGTTATTCGTGCCGGTTACATTATTTATATAATATTAACATTTAATATTGTATTATACTGTAATGCTATGTGTTGTATTTTATTGTATATATTATTATTGTATATGTAAAATTGTATATTATATGAATGTATAAGTAAGTTTGTTTTTATGTGAGTGTGTGTATGTGCGCGTGTGTGTGTGTGCGTGTGTGTGTGTGTGTGTGTGATGTATGTATGTGTGTATGTAGGATACGCCACATCACTCCCCCCCAGAGCCCTGGTTAGGGGCGATAAAAATTTGGAAATCGGACTTGACGTCCAGAACGTGTCACCTTGGGTGGAGGTGGGAGTGGTGGAGGTTGGCACACAGGCGCAGGAGGAACAGGTGCAGGTATATCAGGCAAGGTCGGGGGTTTACTTGCAGGTTTGGATGGTGATGGACGCCCAGTGATCACTTCTTCGTCTGCGAGTATGTGAGCGGGTTTTAGGCGATCCATGGACACAACTACTGGCTTACCTTTGATGAGCAGTTTGAACGTTTTGTTGTTCCTATCCAAAACCTTGTGTGGGCCTGTGTATACTGGTTGTAGCGGGGGACGCGTAGAGTCTTCACGAAGGAAAACGTACTCAGCAGTTCCCAATTCTTTAAAGACAAAGATCTTTTCTTTGTTGTGGCGGGAGGCCGGAATCGGTTGAAGTTTCTCAGTGAATGAGCGCAACCTAGCTGAGAAATCCGTAACGTCAGATGTGCCAGCAATACTTGGGTGAAAGAATTCGCTGGGAAGCCGTAGGGGCTCGCCATAAACGAGCTCGGCTGAGGACGCCTGCAGATCTTCTTTGAAGGCACTACGGATTCCTAAAAGTACGAGTGGGAGTACTTCAGACCAATTTTGATCGGCGTGGCATGTTATCGAGGCTTTGAGTTGCCTATGAAAGCGCTCCACTAGGCCATTGCTAGCTGGGTGGTATGCCGTTGTCCTCTTGTGTTGGAACCCGATGGCTTTCGACAGGTACTGGAACAGCGCAGACTCGAATTGTCGTCCTCGGTCTGTCACTATATCCACCGGGCAGCCGAATCGGGATATCCAGCCTGACAAGAGGGCCTTAGCGACGGTTTTTGCCGTAATGTCAGCGATAGGCACCACTTCGGGCCAGCGGGTAAACCTGTCAATGGCTGTCAGGCAATATCTAAAGCCTTGAGATACGGGTAAGGGGCCGATGAGGTCTATGTGTACCTGTTTAAAGCGCGCGCGGGGTAAGTCGAAATTGCCCAATGGGGTGGACACATGTCGGCTTACTTTAGCACGCTGACATGATAGGCAAGTGCGGGCCCAGTCACGGCAGTCTTTTCGAATGCCGGGCCACACAAATCGCTCGGCTACTAATTTTGCAGTAGCGTTGGCACCGGGGTGACTTAGCGAGTGCAGACTTTGGAAGATTTGCTTCCTAAAAGGCTTGGTCACGAATGGCCTGACAGACGGTGTACTGATGTCGCAGTACAGAGGTATACGACTGTCAGGTAAATCTATTTTCGTGAGCCGCAGGGATGTACCGTCCGTGAGGTATTCTGCGAGCTCTGGGTCTTGTTCCTGGCTTTTGGCGAGGGCGACAAAGTTGATTGGGGCGCTCAGTTCATCCACACGAGACAGCGTATCGGCTACGACGTTGTTCTTGCCGGAGATATGTCTGATGTCTGTGGTGAACTGAGAGACATAGTCTAGGTACCTATACTGCCTGGGTGAACAGGTACGTTTCCTTTCCTGGAAGGCGAAACATAAGGGCTTGTGATCTGTATAGACTATGAAGTGTCTCGCCTCCAACATGTGCCTAAAATATTTTATCGACTCGTATATAGCGAGGAGCTCGCGGTCGTAAGGCGAATATTTAGTTTGCGAGGGGCTGAGCTTCCTCGAGAAAAAGGCTAACGGTTGCCATCCATCTTCGTGCTGCTGTTGTAAGACCGCACCAATAGCAACATCCGAGGCATCAGTGACCAACGCAAGTTTCGCGCTACAACGAGGGTGCGCGATTAGCGTTGCATTGGACAGGCTTTCCTTGGTGTTGAGAAAAGCCTGTAGAGCCTCACCTGTTAAGTTGATCGGTGCTGATCCTTTAACTACTCCCGTGAGAAGGGCGTTGAGAGGAGCTTGGATCTGGGCGGCGTTTGGCAAGAAGCGCCTATAAAAATTCACCATTCCCAGAAACCTTCTGAGCGACCTTACGTCCTTCGGAGGGGGAAAGTCTCGGATGGCTTCAACTTTCGCATCCACTGGTTTGGTGCCGCTCTCGGAAATGTGATAACCCAAGAAGGTTACCTCCGGAGCTCCGAAAACACATTTGGATACGTTTATCACCATCCCGTAGTTTTTAAGCCGTGTGAACACTTGTCGAAGATGGTCTTCATGTTGCGCCTCGTCTCTGGAAAAAATAAGGAAATCGTCTAGGTAACAATAAACGAAATCTAAGCCTCTAGTTACCTCGTCGACGAAGCGTTGAAAGGTTTGGCCGGCGTTACGCAGGCCAAACGTCATGTACGGGAATTCGTACAACCCGAACGGTGTAGTGATGGCGGTTTTGGGGATATCCTCTTCGCTTACCGGTATCTGGTTGTACGCCTTCACCAAATCGATCGTCGAAAAAATTTTGCAACCTGCAATGCTGTGCGAAAAATCGTGCAAGTGTCTGATCGGATACCGATCAGGTATCGTACGTGCGTTTAGCATGCGGTAATCGCCGCAAGGACGCCAGCCATTGTCCTTCTTCGGCGCCAGGTGTAAAGGAGAGGACCAAGGACTTTGCGACGGTCTGGCTGTACCACTAGCTAACATGGATTTGAATTCGTCCTTAGCGATTTTTAATTTATCTGGAGCTAGGCGGCGCGGGGAACAGGATACTGGGGGGCCAGGTGTGGTGCGTATGTGGTGTATTGTGTTATGTGGGACTGTGCGTTGTGTACCAGCGGGTCGAGTAACATCTATAAAATCGTCCAATATATGACTATACTTAGAATTAACAGTAGTGAAAATTTTTACAGATGAAATTTCTGGTATACAAGCTAAGCTAGCCGTCACTGACAAGGTTGTCGTATTATCAATTAACTTTTGATTTTTACAGTCCACTATTAAATTGTAGGCTGACAGGAAGTCCACTCCGATGATGGGCTTGGTCACGTCAGCCACCACAAAGCGCCACGTATAATTACGACGTAGTCCCAGGTCCAGGTCCATGTGGTGGTAGCCGTATGTATTTATGGTCGACCCATTGGCTGCGGAAAGCGTGTACGTAGTTGGTGCCCGTCGTTCACGCAGCTGAGACCGAGGGAAGACGCAGAGGTCGCTGCCTGTGTCGACCAAGAATTGCGTCCTCGTCGTGCGGTCCGTGACAAATAGGCGACCCGTCGCGGTTGAGCAGTCGTTGGTCGCCATTATCGACTGCTCGTGCAGTTTTCCGCCTGCACGTAATCGCAGGGCTTTCGGCATTTGTGTGCCCTAGGTCCAAACTTCCAATGGTAAAAGCATACTGGATGTCGCCGGTAACTGGAGTGAGACCTGGATCTGCTGCGCGACGATGATGGTGATGCACGTCGGTGGGGTCGAGATCGGTGGGTGGGACGTCGTGGCTGACGCGTGAAGTTGTCTAACTTCATCGACAGTTGCTCGACCATCCTTCTGAGCTCTGCTATCTCCCCGCGATTGCCGTCATCTGCTGCTGCTCTGGAGCTTGACGCTGCTGCCACCTGGTAAGGTGTGGTTGACGTCACCTCTTGTACCCGGTCCGCTAGATCCGCCAATTCCTCGAGTGAGCAGGAAGGTTGAGAAGCCAACACCGTCTGGAGGCTATGTGGAAGTCTGTTGATCCAGATAGTTTGAATAAACTCCTCTGGAATGGTAGGTCCTGCCAGGTCTTGTAGGTGTCGGAGGAACTGGGAAGGCTTTCGGTCACCCAGCTCTTCATGAGTGAGGAGCTGCTTCACTTTTCTCTCGTGTGACGCTGAGAGCCGCTTGATTAATTCGCTCTTTATTTTTTCGTAACGATTTTTAGCGGGAGGCTTCACAATAATGTCTTTCACTTCTTTCGCGTGCTGCATACCGATATTCGTAATCACCTGGGTGTATTTAATGTGATCGTCCTTTATACCGAAATTATCGAATTGTCCTTCTAATAACGCGAACCAAATTTCCGGATCGTCCGGTGAAAACGGAGGCACTTTAACGTTCAGTTTTGCGATATCGGACGACACTTGTTCACGTTCCGTGGAAACGCGCACTTTGGTCTTCGGTGTGCAACGGCGGAGGGTAACATGGCTGCTACCGGCCGAGTCACTAGTATCTGACATTCTCTCCGATGTGTTCTTCATGGGTCACCAGTTGTAGTAATGTTTATATTGGTAGTTGGTAACTACAATTACTTTCACTATAGTGATCGTGTTGTCGTTTGTGTGAGGGATGTCCGGCAAAATAAATAAAGTTTATACGCACCAATAATAGTCCTTTAATGGCGGCAGTACATGGAAATAACTTACACACAAGCAGATTGACACAAGCACAACACAGTAGAAAGCGTTACTATACAAGAAAGAAGAAACAGAAGGGCGAAAGAGAAATTACACAGTACGGAACATAAAACAACAAGTAAGGCGTTGGCAAGCAGTGCGATAGCAAGCGGCAGTATATACGCGTCGGACGGCTGTGCATCGACTGACTCGCTTTCGCCTGCGGGGCGGCATGGGCGCGTCGCCGGCGCAGAGATAACGGTACCTCGCTTGGGCCCGTTTCCATTGCGCACGGCGAACCGCGCGTCCGGAATGTTATTCGTGCCGGTTACATTATTTATATAATATTAACATTTAATATTGTATTATACTGTAATGCTATGTGTTGTATTTTATTGTATATATTATTATTGTATATGTAAAATTGTATATTATATGAATGTATAAGTAAGTTTGTTTTTATGTGAGTGTGTGTATGTGCGTGTGTGTGTGTGTGCGTGCGTGTGTGTGTGTGTGATGTATGTATGTGTGTATGTAGGATACGCCACAACTTTATGGAGAACTTTCCGATGTGCAGGTTTTCTCACGATGTTTTCCTAACTACTAATACGCACATAATATTTGTAAATTAATGTGCATGCCAGGATTTGAATTCGGGACGTCGCGTTGGTCATGTTGTAACCTCTAGGCTATCACTGGTGTTATGTATGAATATAATGTACAAATAATGTGTAAATACGTAATTATTTCTAATAATTTCAAAAATATACGTCTTAATTCTTCAATAAAATTATTCTGAATGAGATAAGTAACTTAATAAACCTTAAAAATATATCATACAAGTGTATGCAATATTAGCTATTGATGAAGAAACCTAAATTATGTTCGAAAACACAAATATCCTTTAACACCAGTTTCCCTTGTAGTTGCGGCCTAGAATAAACAAGATCGTAAACCCTGTTCGGTTCTCAGCACGTTAGTACCATAGTGATGGGACATTTGATCGACGTATCGATATAATGTCAACGTCATATAATAACTTCAACGCTTTTACAATTTATACTCTTCATTTAAGTTTACATTGCTAGCGAAAATAAAAAGCAGATCCCAAATCACATAGGACATAGGTAGTTGATTAACTTAGTGGTTAAGTTCACTAAATAATATTTTTATAGCCTCAAGGGAAGAGAAAGCCTCAAGAGAAGCAGACTAAAGACTGCCGAAAATAAAAAGTACAGCAAACATTGTAACGACATAAGTATTGAAACCGCTCTGAGAACACAACATACTTGTACAGAAACATTAAGCAACTGCAGGACGCCGCGCCGGCAGAAATAGCCATTTCGTTTTATTTTTCATTCGTTGCTCACTAACAAGTGAAAGTTGCCCCGGGAAGCGTATCCGAGTGTACATTTCCCGGAATGGATTTGATATTTTCCGAAGCTGGAAAAGTTTGTTGACTTACCGTTAATTAATTAAACCGTAGGGATTACTGCGGGATAATAGGAATAGTTGGGAATCAAATGGAAACGGAGTAAGCATTTGTGAGAGAGTAGAGATACTTTTTGAGGTACTGTTAAAAGTTTATTTATTTATTTATTTATAACAAAATCCACAGCTTTTTTTACAATGTTATATAGACAAAACTAATTACATAGGTCTTTAAGCCAATTACGGATTTACATTTTTCTTATATTTCTTAATTTGTCACAAAGTAAACACCACATAAAACAAGAAAAGCAATGCGCTCACAATTATGCTTGTATGTGTGTGTGTGTGTGTGTGTGTGTGTGTGTGTGAGTGTGTGTGTGAGTGTGTGTGTGTGTTTGTGTATATTTTGTCGGCTAAATGTGAAGACATAATATTATTATATTTTTTTGATAAACTTTATGAATTTGAATTCGACTACTTTCTTATTTGAAGTATATTCTACTTACTGCTAGGCAGTAAAAACGTGACTAATGTATGTAGCACAGAAGACATAATGGTATATAATAGTGGTATTTAGATTTGTCTTATCTGTTACAGTTTGTCCCACCTTACTCTATTACAAATAAAAGTGTTACCTTAACTGATTTTTCAGTTTATTAAAATTTGACATTTGTTCAGTGGATACCACTTCACCAGCACCCAGGGCTGACTGGTAGAGAATGCCATTAGGCATCAAGTTTTTGCCCTTGTATACCCTAGTTTTAAGGTGTTGCAAAAATTAAATAAATAAATAAATACCCGGCGTAATCCACTGCGCTAAAAAAATTCTGATGAGAATGACAGGTCAGTGTTTTTGTATGTGTTGTTGATACAGTGCGACTGCAGCAACGCCATCTCTTAACAAAATATGAAGAGTAAAATGAGCAGCTACCGCCATCTATCTAGCAATAGATACATAGATACATAGATATAGCCAAAAATAGTAAATTTAGTGATTGGGCTACTGTAGGTATTTATAAAAGTAGAAACAAAATGTATGACCTCTATGCCGAGAAAAAATACAATTTTTCTCCAACTTTCCACGAGCATGTGAGAAATTATTCTAAAATCTTTAAAACGTTTGCATTCAGGCGAAATCAATGTATATAAAGGACAAAATTATTAACTCGGATGACAAAATAAAAATGATTTGGAATATAATTAGCAGTGAGAACGGTAACGCAAAGTCCTGTGATTTCAGTTACGAATTGTTGATTAATAAAAATATAATCACTGCTGATAAAGACGTGGCAAGCGAGTTTGAAAATCATTTCTGTAACATTCCTATAACGTTAACCCGTTCACTAGCTTCTTCACCGGCGGAAGCACTTTCTATATTAAAAAATCATGTTAATGAATGTAACATTTTATTTGAATTTAAACATATAACCACTAGAGACTTAATTAAAGCATTTCAGTCTCTGAAGGTAAAGAATACAGGTGACTTGTGGGGCATCTCGGTAAAAATAATACAGTATAATATAGATATCATAGCTCCATATTTGGTCGTAGTTTTTAATAAATGTATAGATCTCGGTATCTTTCCAGATCTTATGAAATGCAGCAAAATCATTCCACTTTTTAAAACAGGTGAAAAAACTGATGTTAATAACTATAGACCAGTTTCTGTTTTACCAACTCTTAGTAAGATCTTCGAAAAGATAATACTGAATCAAATGTTAACCCATTTCAATAATAATAAATTATTACATCCTGAGCAATACGGTTTCACGAAAGGCCGGAGTACAACCGATGCCGGGGCTAGGCTTTTAAAGCATATATTTGAAGCATGGGAAGCATCACAAAATGCCATAGGTGTATTTTGTGACTTATCTAAGGCATTTGATTGTGTTGAGCACGTAACATTGCTGCTTAAACTTGGCCACTATGGTATAAAAAACAAGGCCCTTAGCTTGATCGCGTCTTATTTGAGTGATAGAATACAAAAAGTAAGCATAAACGATATTAAGTCATCGGGGTCACCGGCTGTGATGGGTGTACCGCAGGGCTCTATATTGGGTCCGTTTCTTTTTCTGGTATATATTAATGATTTACCACATTATGTAAAGAACCAAGCGGATATTGTACTATTTGCTGATGATACATCATTAATATTTAAGTGTGAAAGGAATAAAGTAAATTTCGACGACGTAAATAGTGCTCTTTCGCATGTTTCGCGTTGGTTCACTATCAATAACTTACTTTTAAATGCAAAAAAACTAAATGTATAGAGTTTGTGCTACCTAATGTTAAAAAAGTCAGCAAATCTCTTAAACTAAATAATGAAACATTGCATATGGAGGAATCAACGGTCTTTTTAGGGGTGACCTTAGATAGTAAACTTCAATGGGGCCCACATATAACAAATCTCGCGACAAAACTTGGTAGGGCTGCTTATGCTGTTAGGAGAATAAGGCAGTATACTGACGTCGAAACTGCTAGGATAGTTTATTTTGCTTATTTCCACAGTGTTATGTCATATGCCATCTTGCTGTGGGGCAAAGCAGCCAATATAGAACAAATTTTCATTCTCCAAAAAAGGGCTGTTAGGGCTATCTATAAACTTAAGTCTCGGGAATCTTTGCGTGAAAAGTTCAAGGTAATAGGTATACTTACAGTAGCTTCCCAGTATATCTTCAATAATGTAGTTTTTATAAGGAAGAATATAAACGCGTATAAACAAAATTTTGATATTAATAATCGCCAAACAAAAAGAATGTATCAATTAATTACGCCTTCGTTCCGCCTAAGTAAAGTGCAACGATCTTTCATAGGGCTTGGTGTACATTTCTCTAATAAAATCCCAAAAATAATACGTGACTTGCCAATAGAATCTTTCAAAAAACGTGTAAAAACACAATTGTTAGGCAAGGGATATTATAGTGTAAACGAGTATTTAAATGACAAAGACGCATGGAAATTATTAGCTCTGCAACTAGTTCCACTCAGAATAGTAAACTTTTGTATGATAATATATTTTTTGTAATTTTTTTTTTTTTTTAAAGATGTGCTGAGGAGTTTCTTTAGGCTTTTCTTCTCCTCCATGACAAAGCACCTTTCGAAAAGCCAAAAAATGACGTGCATAAGTGTATCAATGATACCTATATGAATAAAATATTTTGACTTTGACTTTGAATAAAATGAATCTTCTACCTTGTTCTTCGTGCCATCTATGAATACAACTTAGCACTTCTAATGTCGCAATCATGACGCTTTTTCGTTTCATCGACTTTGAAATCACATCGTGGCTAAAGAAGTTTACACTTCAAAAGTGTAAAATCGACTTTATCAATGGATGGTATTTTTTTAGTGGTCTCAAACCACGTTCGGATTATTACCTTTCAAATGAAACCATTTTTAGGAATATCACTATCACGATTTCAGAGTCTATATAGGATATCCGTACAAACATTTTTTGTGTTTTATGTATGATATAGATTATACATCGAGTTGCTACATTGATCTATGTATCTCCGCGTACCTTTTTATTTAGAATAATTCTAACATTTAGAAGCGTAGCGCATAAAATATTCATTAAACTAAGCCGTTTTATTTTTCGGCCGGCTAAACGAGCACAGTAGAATTTACCTATTATACATTATATTATATATTTACATTTCTTACATATTTTATTTTTCTTACTCCATCTGCAAATAAAAATTGTTCTGATTAAAAATCGTTTAAGTAAAAGAAATATTGTTTTTCCATCTGGATACATTTTATTAGATTTTTTGAAGTTATTTATACTTCTTTTGGCACATTTGGACAAATTATGAGACTAAAATTACGATTTACGACAGCCAAAAAGCGACACGATGAAGTTGGCTCATAACTGTTTCCTTTTACAAACAAAGATTTGTTGTATACGGGATGAAATCTTTAGCTATTTTTGTTCTATTACGCCAAATAAGTTTAATTTATTACGTGCACATACGTACACTTAAGTACACACACACACACGTTTTTTATCTCTATATTACCTCATTTTTCACCATAATGTAACTACTTATATTTTTCGAAAGGAAAAATACAACTTTAGTAAAGCACTAGCACTCTTAGTATATCATTGTTATATCGTTATCACAGATAGCTTAAGCAATACATATTAATTGGTACATACATCCCAAACACCCAAGGCTCCTACTACTCATCAAAATGGTGAAAACATTACGTTAAAATTCATTCTTCAATAACGCCTACAGTATTAATATACTAAAATCCATATTTTTTCAACAAAATATTATCTTACAGTTGATATAATAGACGTAAATTATTCCTTTTCTATTCAAATTAGGAAACCAGGAAGCAACTGAATCATTTCGAGTAAAAAATTAAAGCAAACAATCCAAAACTCAGTCCGTGTTCTTTCAATATTTATTCCAGATCAAAAGCGTCCGTAGAATTAGGTAAGCAGAATAGAAAATGTTGTACAAAAGGCATCGAGAAATTTAATTGAATCAACATTGTTAAAATAATATTTAGGGAGAAAAGATTAATTATGTTACTAATGCGTAAAATTACACGAGGCGCCTAATTTTATTTTGTGAATAACAATGTTGTATAACGTGTTTTAAATAACATTGTTAACAATCTCTGGCCCAGTTTTTTACCCATTGTAAGCTGACTGCAACTCATCCGATGTTATAATCTAAAATTATAACAAAACAAAACAACTTCAAATGAAGTACACCCTTTTCAATAGCAATAAAAAAAGAATAATCGAAATCGGTTGGCGTGATATTGAGTTATTTGTCTATTTTTCGCGCACATACTTAATGTAAATTTAAGACTTATATGTTTTTTCATGGAGGCCATTGTCAGATCTCGTTCAATTTTAAGTGAGACTACACGACAAGCACTAGTTTTTGATTAAAAAAAGAATCATCAAAATCGGTTCACCCAGTCAAAAGTTCTGAGGTAATAAACTTAAAAAAATATAGTCGAATTGAGAACCTCCTCCTTTTTTTGAAGTCGGTTAAAAATAAGTGGAATTAAAGTCGAGGATTCGCGAAGTAAATTAAGTGATGTCTTCAAAGCAGAGGAATTCTGGTTTGTTTTCACACTATCCGCATTATTTCATAAATTTTAATAAATATCTGTGATATTTCATTCATGTACATATGTCACTTGCACTAATATGAGATTATTTTTTAGGCTCTGCTTAGAATTTTAGATCAATAAATGGATCACTTGCAAAGTCGTTTATCTGTTTGTCGTAATAACATTACTTCAAGATGATGTGGACGAATATTCATTGGAATTTATTGATATTGAATATAGAGAGACTTGAGCCGCTGAGTCATGTGCGTCAACTTGCAAACACACCGGCTTGGTAACACATGGACTCATGTGCACTCTGAGCTCAGCCAACCATCGTGAGGAATAGTTTCCTACGGGTCTGAGAATGCGATCGCTAGGAAAAGCAATTCGACAACCAGTTAATATTGTCATTTTTTTGGTGGACAATTTATTTATCATTATATAAAATATATAACAATCCTGGTAATTTTTGGTTTAAAGAAAACTACTTTGTAAAAATCGCACTGAGAAAAGAAAATAACGTTGGTGATTGTCATGGCTTGGAATACTCGGGAAACGAGTATTTAGGGTTTTGAACCTGTTTTCCTAAATTGGTGGTAAGTACGAATCTGATCAAAATATCTGCCCGTCCGGGAATCGAACGCGGGACTCGCAGGCAGGGTCGCTACCAAGTAGGCTACAGGGTCGTTAATGTAAAACGTTCACTTGAAAATAATTTATAATGAAAACATTCAAATTTCGAGTACAATCTATTGATTGTACCCTGTAGAAAAACTAAACTTCGTGGAGCGTTACAACAAAACCAAAAGTTGAGCAAATTAACTTCGTCATCGGCCATTACGGGCTGATACGGTAAAAGCTGTCCTTTTAGAGCCTACATTTTCGCAACCGTTGAATACCCTGAAAGTTGTAAGTGTTTTCTTTGTGTTGCCGAATGTTTGTCCGGCCGCTATCGCTTAAGGCCCTTGTTTTAACAACGAAAATGAGCTACGAGTAGAATCGAACTTTTTTTGGGGGCAATATTTAAAAATGTGCTTACATGTTCCTAGAACTATGCTCATGGATTTGCCCGTAGTTTTTGGGATATTATAATAAATACCCTATGTCTTATTCCAGATTATACAGTCTACAGGTGTGCTAAATTTCATGAAAATTCGTCTCTTAGTTTTTGCGTGATAGAGTAAAAAACATCGTTTATAAGATTACATATTAAATTGATTTGTTCGTATAACAGTCTTGGTGAGGGAATTAGAAGATACCAACTTAAAACATTTCAATAAAGAACGTATTATACTAGCTTATACGGCAAACTTTGTTCTGCCAAAAATTTTCTGGATAGGGACACCCCACTCACCTATATTTTACGACCTATTCTCATATTTACACAAAAAAAAAATATAAAATCGGTTGAGCCGTTTCTTAGGAGTGCGACCACATAACACCGTGACACGAGATTATTTTACATTAGGTTTTCTTTGAATTAACTATTTTATAAGCCGATATTTTCATCGTGATCACGTTGAGACTATCAAAAATCGGTCTAAAATATTCACATTGTTACCGTAAATATCTTTAGCACTATAATTATTTTCGCTCGCTAACGCTTACAACGGGGGAAGTATCCTTTTAGTAGCTCAGATACTCTGAACTTTATACCAAATCTTTAGTGGTAAGTGGTACTTTGTTTTTATTTGTTAACGGATGCAGTTAAGTTTTAAGTCCGTCGGTTACTTTAAGTGTTTTTGTGGTCTATTATATATAATAGCGGCGGTATAGTAGCGGTATACCGCTACTCACTAAGATTAGTAATATTTTTAAAATAATTTATTATATAATAACACCATCTCACCCTCACAGAGGATTCCATGTTACACAAACAAATAAAACGTCACGATCAGCCATGATTCGAGAATAATGTTATAATTATTATTGATATTTTTTAACTTTGACTTTTGACTATATATTATAATTGTCCACTCTGCCGGTAATCAAACCCATAAACTTTCGCCTTGCATATAGAATCACTAATCATATATTTTTTCCTTTTATTACACATATTTTATCCAGATTCAGAATATGAAGTGGATATTATTGTGCTATATCGATATTTGTATGAAAGCTCTCGAGATCTTTTAATTCGTGTGACTCAAAAGAAAATCTATTAACATCGACAAGTACTTGTCGATGACACGACTGTTTATTTTAATCTTCGATTTCACAACAGATTTTCGATTATCTGCAGTATTACAATAATGTTTGTAGCCGCAATATCGAAGAATCAACAAAAGCAGAGTGAACTTCGCTATCCACTAGGGTTGTCAATCGTATGTATATCAAAAGAAGGAACTTTACAGGAAAAATTTTTCAACTAGCTAATTTTGCTTGGTCTTACCTTCATTTATGTTACTATGTTGTTAAACAGAAATTGATCCTTATGGATGACCCTTTCGGTTGGCGTCATAAAAATACAGGATGTTTTATTTTGATAATTTACCCAGCTCAAGTAGGTGAATTTTCAAAAATCTTTGAATGCAGATTTACTTAGTTTTAAAAATAAAGGAATGTTTCCTTCCAGTAAAGTTTGCTATCATCAATATTCTAGTAGTAGTACTTTTCCTGCAACCGTCTTTATTTTCCACCCTGTGTCTAGAAACGTGGTAGATATTGATGATTCTTTTTTTAATCAAAAGCTTGTCATGTTATCCCACTTAAATTTGAGTGAGGTCTGACGAGTATTTTTTTAATTATCCCAAATTTTGTAAATCGTTAATTTTTTGTCAGGCGTTGTCCGTGGTCCACCTGTTTAGTCCACCTGGGTGGACCACGGACACTTTTTTTTGTCGGTGGTCCACCTTAATGATGAGTAATATGCAAATCAAAAAATATATGGGCCGTGGTCCACCTAAAAGAAAGAACAAATGAAAAGATTGTGTGTCAGCTCCGACGCACGACTGGAGTTTAACGCCATGGTGATGATGATGATGATGATGTTTTACATCATCAGAATAGGTTCCCGAGATTATTATTATCATTAGATTGCGTTGTTACTGATCAGCCATCCTACGCCATCTACATCCTGTGTTACGAATTACAAACATAACGCATAAAGCATAACGTAACGGAAAAAGTTTTATTTAATAATTATTATATTATTTACTTACCTAATTTTTAAAGAATATCTAGGCAGTTTTTATTAAAAAGGTGATCTAAACTTTGTAAAGAATATAAGTATTTTACCTGCTTAATAAGATTTCCGCAGCATTTATTTTTTTGAAGTGAAACTTCTTTAGAATCGTTGTGATTTCAAACCGGATGCAACGGAAAAAACGACAGGTAAGAGACTCAAATACAAAAATGTGTAGGATGAAGCCAGGAAAGAATGAGACAGAAATATACATACTATAAAGCATGCATATAATATAACTGCTAATTTCGTCGTTGAATCTAACTTCTCCGTAGCTCAATGGTGAGGGCGTAGATACACAATACCTGATGCGCAGGTTCGCGTCTCTCAGTATTTCTTTTTTTTTTAGTTTTATTTTTATACTGTTTTTAAATACTTTCAAATGCTCTTTTAAATATTTTCAAAGAATTTATCAACAAAAAATAAGAATTTCATTTTCGTTGTCAAGCTTGCTTATTTAATATCTGTCGATCGACCGACCGATTGTTGTTTCTTAGTTAGTCGCTAGATGGCGCGCTACAGTAATTTTGTTTTTTAGTTTTATTTTTATACTGTTTTTAAATACTTTCAAATGCTCTTTTAAATATTTTCAAAGAATTTATCAACAAAAAATAAGAATTTCATTTTTGTTGTCAAGCTTGCTTATTTAATATCTGTCCATCGACCGACCGATTGTTGTTTCTTAGTCGCTAGATGGCGCGCTACAGTAATTTTGTGTAAGACGGCTGCTAGATGGCACTTAATAATTTACGTGTTGTTGTCGAGGGGTTTTTTATATCTTGTTTAGTTTCACTTCTATCGTGTGTGAATCGCACACACACCTTTTTTATATTAAGAAAACGCCATAGCACCATACCGTTATAAGTTTTTACTTTATAAAACTGAAATCCCCCATACAATAGAACCATGCCACGTTTTCGACTTAAAAAACATATTTCAGGATCTACTTGGATTTCTCCACCTAAATCTGTATTACAATTTTGAGACATCATATTTTTCTGGTAAATGTATTACATGAATGAAAAATGGACGGTAAAGTCACGGCTCAATCAAAGTAATGTCATCTTACCAAAGAGGATAATTATTTATTCCTCTGTTAATAACTAAACAAAGTTCAAAACGAAAGAGATTGCAACATTATTTATTTATTTCATACTTGTATTCACAGCATGAATATAATTTAATGTTACTTATTACATATAATTATATTTATATATAATTTTATAATAATTTTATTTATATATTATTATAAAAGTGGTCCACCGGCAAGAAAAAGTGTCCGTGGTTCACCTAGGTGCATTAAGGTGGACCACGGGCAAAAAAAAGTGTCCGTGGTCCACCCAGGTGGACTAAGCAGGTGGACCACGGACACCGCCTGTTTTTTGTCAAGAATTATGGAATTACTGAATATTATGTCCATGGATAAGGTGACCACTTAGCATCCAGTGGGTCGTCTGTACTTTTGTCGTTTAATTACATGAAAGCAAGCGAATAAATTCCAGAATTTTGTTCGATTGCGACAAGTAAAAACAAGTGAGAATAAATAAACAAGTAACATTCAAAATTGTCGTTACTTAAAAACAGATAGTAATAAAAATTATTACAAAAAATGTCAATTCAAACCATATAAATAGCCTGAAATTTATGTAAATAACTCGTTTGATTTTCAATTACATAACATACTCAGAACTTACTTCAATTAACGTGCGGGTTTTGGGTTAAACACGGGGTACCTACTATCAAAGTATAGTGATGAAAATTATTAAAATTACTCGATGAGCAAACCATAATACATCAAAATATTATAAGTATACGTATACTCAATGAAGTATAATGTCATAGAACAGACATCTCAAACAAAATGTGTGTCCCGCCCGGGAGGTTCGTATTTCAAAATTGAGCCCCCGTTCTCCTTTGAAAATTGAACGAATCCATTGAAGATTGAAGCCACGTGGCGCCAATGCATTAGGTCATACATGGTGTTCGCGGTGTCGGTTCTATACACTAGTAATAATACTTCAATGCGTATACTTAAGAATTTCATTTAAAAAGTACCAGCAACCCTGCTCTCGTGAATAGAAGAATAAAAGTAGGAACAAAGCTTGTTTACTATTTTCAGTTACATTGAAAAGTACTCCGTTCGACGAATTCCATACGAAAGTAAACCCGCTCGCTTTCAACTCTTTGGGAGGACCGCTGTCAAAATCCCGCCTCAATCGGTCAATGACCCATGCATGGAATGTCATTGAATGCTTTTATCTGCAACTCAGATCTATGTATGGACATTTTACGTTGGATATTGTGCACGAATCGAGTATTATGTTTAATGTAATAGAGTATTATATAGATGGCTGAATAGAATTAAGAACTCTATAGATTTTTATTCGAAAAAAATATGATACTTACGTACCTAAAACAATTGTTATTGATTTTTATGAGGTATTTTAAAAATTAAATGTGGCCAGTCTATTTTATCATTATTTTAAGCAGTGCTTATTGTCGTTCTTTAAGTTAGAAAGATTTTTATTTCTTGCAATAAAACTATTTTGTGAAGGTACAGAAAGCTTTGAATATCCTATGGTTATCGGGAATTAAGAAGTCCGATTTGTCGTTTGTCATCACAGTGACACTAGAGATGTTCAAAAAATCGGTTCACGAAAGAAATCAATTTTTGCAATAAATCGATTCAAAATTGTAAGACTTTCTAATCGATTCGATAATTAAATTGTAAACTCTAAACTGAAATATTAAAACTGTAACATTTATGTAGGTACCTACCTAATACAATGATTGATCTACCTCGTGTACCGCGTATTCTCAATATGTACATATTTACAACTAAAATAAAATATTATTTTATTGTTTCTTACTAACAACTCCTGCCTCTAAGTATATTTTTTTTATGGATATAGCCGGCCAATGAGCTGACATTCCATATAATGGTAAGTGGCTATAGTTGCCCAAGAACATCAGCAACACCAAAAGCATCACTTATGCGTTACTGGCCTAGAAAGAGAATCAGGAAAAAAACTACAGTGAATTAATTCTTGTTTATTTCGTAAGACGTTGGCGTAAGATGTCGGTGAGGTCATGAATCTCCAGTGAAGGTTCAGGGATGGACTCCTTTATTCTACAACGTTTTTCCGATGCAGAAGTTGGCATGTAAGAAATGTCATGAAGAAAAACTAAATAAGGTGATTATGGAATCGTCAGTAATTAAGAAGGAATAATTATTAATCACGTAGTGTTGAAGTACTTGGTAATATTGATATGAACATTAGGAGAAACTGAAAATATATCATAGTGAAAAGTAAAAGAAATATTATTGAATAACCAATACCACAGAATACCCTTTTTGCTTCACATACATAATTTGTTGAAAAAAAAATTTACTGCAAAAAGGTTTAACCTCAGCTACATAATTATTATACTATATTAATATATCTGCAGTTATTGTCCATGAACGGCGAAGTGCCCATACCTAATGGAAAATGTAATTTGTTAGCATCCAATTCGTCGTGGTATTCTTGCATACCTAATTTTAAATTTAAATGCCCATTACTAATCAATTTTTATTTTTAAATTTCCATTATAGTAATGCATCGATTATGATTGGTTTTATAAACGGTTTCAAGCCGTCACATCAATTTACGTCAATTTAGGTTTAACCTCTTCATATAACATTTACAAACAACGCTTACAAAAACGAACAGGGATTTTTACTAAATTTTGACAAAATCCTTAGTCTGTATGTATCCAACTATTCATGTCAAATAAATGATTATTCCATTTCGCTCGAAGACGCCCATACAAGGTTAGTTCATATTAATAAATGGCAGCTATCATTACAAGCATCTTAGTTATCAAATACTAACTATAATAAGAAACTTTAAGACATTACGTTTATAACACGAGCAACTTATTGCGATTTAGAAGTATTTTTTAAATGAAACTAATGATTAATTTTACGATATAAAAATTATAAACAAAAATATTTTATTAATTTTAATAATATCTTGTTTAATAAAATATGGATTATCATAAAGAAGTATTAAGAACATTGGTGCGAAAAAATTTAAAGTCCGTAATGCTGAATCTGATGGAGACGCCAGGTATCGATCCTGGTACCTCTCGCATGCTAAGCGAGCGCTCTACCATCTGAGCTACGTCCCCGGCCTAAGGAAATACAAAAATGTTAATCGTAAGCATCTCGGCAAAAATTTTATTTTCTTTATTAATGCATGAAGATAAAGCGTTAATGAATTATGCATGCACGTAGGACATAGAATACACTCAATCCACGACGTAGGATTATGAAAGGTATCATACATAATATATTAAAGTATGGTATATCGTAAGTCATGTTTACCGTGAATTGTTGTACAATGCAAAGTAGACAAATACTAACTTACTTACTTAAAATTAACTTATTTACATACTTACATAATAATGTAATTAATATATGTTATTATAATTTTACAATAAATCATACATATGACTGAAAAAAGACATTTATTTCAATATCGCAATACATATTACTTGAAGTAAGACATCGTACAGTCAAATGAATGAATGTACTTGTCTCGTTTTACGTTCCACAACGCATCAATGACTAGACGCTCGTTTTCCCAAGCAAACCCCGTGAAATATCTCATTCATACAAACGAAGGCGTCATAAATTATTTCCAAAGGACACGTAAAGGGGCAAGAGATTGGCAAAGCATCAAACTGGAATAATGCCGCTAAGAATGGTAACGTGCCGGGGTAAGTCTTTGATGTGAAAGGGCTTTCAAGACCCGGGAACGATATTTTGATACGTGTTCTGTATACAAAATATGGGAACAGGAAGATTATCGGAACAGAGTGTGAATAGTAACGGCTCCATTGACAATAGAACAATTTATAGAAAAGCTTTTGAGTTATTTTAATTTGAATAACAGTTTTATTTGTTTTATTTTGTATTGATTTACTAAAAATATTAGGGAAATGGTATATTGGACTTATGATGGATTCCACCTTTGAGTGTTATTTTGTGAATAACATAATAATTATCTGAAAGCCATATCTTTTGTTTGAATGATAATTATTTAATTATGTGATATTTTTTTATTTTGGCATGATAATGATGTTTAACATTATTATAATCAGGCAATATTAAATGACCAGAAAATGTTTCATTCCGCTTCTCAAACAATGTTTACGAGTATTTATTCTTATTTTAAGTAGGCTTACGTGTTTATTCAACATTCATTTTTTTATGGCTTGAGCAAGCAAAGGAGCAGACGGGTCACCTGATATTAAGTGATCACTACCGCCCATGGACATAAGTAACACTGGGGGCGTCAACAATGCGTTGCTGGCCTCGAAGAAAACAATAGAGCCGCTTTTGAAGGACCTCCTGTCATAGTTTGGAGGGAACACCAATGTAGGAAGTTCATTACACAGTTTACACGTGCGGAGTAGAAAACTACGCGATAACCGAACTGTGAACGAACGCTAGGTATCCAGGTGGTGTTGACGGAACCTGGTACACCGTGATGTGTAGTGACGAAAATCAACCGTAGGGATTAAACCAAACAGATCTTCAGAACATTCCCAATTATACAGACGGTCCACTAGAATATGCAGAGAGAGTTTATATCTTTCTTCAACTCAAGCGACTCTAGTCCGTCTGTAAGCTTGAGATCGTCGACAAGACGAATAGCCGTTGAATTTGGTTGAATGAATCCATTTGGCCAGCTGGGGCCCCGGCCCAATGGTGGAAGCAGTACTCCATGTGCGGTAGAATTTACGCCTTATAGAGCATTAGCCCATGCTTATGCGTGAAGTACTGCTTAGTTGTGTTGAGCACTCCCACTTTTTTTGCAGCTAGTATGGCCTTACTAACCTAGCGCTCATAAAGCTCTCATAGCCCGACGGCTTGCGTCGATCCTAAGTGATCGACAAAGTTAAGCAACAGTGGGCGCGGTCGGTAATTGGATGGGTGACCGCTAGTGGCAAAAAATTCTACAGCGTTTCCGTGCTTCGGAGAGCACGTAAAGCCGTCGGTCCCAGATGTGATCATAAGATAACATCGTTAAGCCATATCGGACGCTCTCGGGTGGTTTGAAAACTTCCAACACTCGGGTTGGTCACTAACCTCTCCACCAATCCGCACTGAAGCAGCGTGGTGAAATATGCTCTAGACCTCCTCAAGAGGAGCCGGGCCCAGTAGTGGGCCATTAATTGGTTGAAGCCAAACCAAGTCGTACTGAAACTGAACTTTATTCTAAATGTTAACACCAAGTATCTCAATACTTTTAGAGATGTTAAGACGAATGTTCTGGAAATGTGTTTCTATGACAAACGGTTTCAGTTATGTCTCGACTTCAGACACAAGTTTTATTCTCTTCTCCTCAATCTGCACCCGAGAAAGATTTGCTCGGCCTGTATAACGAGCATCACACGTACTCTCATCAGCATATTATATCCCCGATATCAAGCATATTATTGATATGCATGATGAACAGTGTAGGTTAAAGCACAGAGCCTTGTGCGACTCCAGCATTTACGGTGTCATCATTCGCCAGATATTCAAATAACTGTGACATAAAATTCAAATAATCCTGATACAAGAGTCATGATATTTATGCGATTTTATCCTTAGTTTACCTCTACATAGTAGTAGCTATAGCTATAAATAGTAGCCATAACTATAAGCTATTATCTCATGACGGACGACTAATTGGCAGGATCGGAAGACGCGACTAATTAAGACATATTATGACAGATAATCCCATAATTTCGCAATATGTAATAATCTTCTATTAATTTACCAGTGTTTTTATTGTATTTGGAAACTACAGTCCAAATTTAGTCGATTAATGGCTTTCCACTTGAAGAAATAGTTTTGCTGGATTGTAGAATAATAAGAAATTCCTCAATTATGAACGTTCACTACTTTACCGAAATAAAAACTTAGCACAAACAATAATAATATGTTTGTAATAATAATAAGGAATCGTTTATAATACCGAATCAACTGCAATGACGGATGTATGTGGAAACGAGCTTTAAGGTACAAGAAATCATATTATTTGATGTATCCACACTATTCATATAGGTTTTTATTCCTCTGTGTTGTGATTTTTTGTAAGAGATGTTGCTAAAATCTGCGGAAAATTACGCTCTTGTATCCATTTTAAGAGTAATAAAATAGTATAATAAATAATAAACGTAACATGCACATAAATCTTCTATGCATTGAACGAATATTAATAAGGGAAGCATTGTACTCATAATAATAAGATAATTAATACTATTTTCCTCGTTGGATAATATTTATTTGAATATAAAATAATGTAGTCAGTTTAAGAATTAACTAGTGTTTTAAACTCACACGTCCAAAATTTTTTGTTTATAAATTACAATCCAAAAAAATAAAGGGAAGCGGTGATGTAGTCACTACCCAAGGCCCTAACTTGGTATTCACTCTTGCCTTTAAAACAATTAATTTATTGATTTTATGATCTTTAAATGTAGTCAATATAATTTATTTTATCTTTTATTGTATAATTAGGAAAAAATATTGTATTAAAAATAAGGATTTTTAAGTAAATCATTGAGTAATTCTTTAAAGATATCCATGTATTATACTGTCTTCAATTGAATTAAAAATTCAATCGAGAAACCAAAATATGATTCACATCCACCGCATTTTCATTATCTGTATTTATATTCCTTGTGCGAGCGGCATTTTCATTCTAAAATTAACTGTACACAATCTAATTTAAATACTAGATGAATGTGCAAATGATGTCATTACACTCCGTTACAATGAATTCATTGTTTGTGATCGTTGTTCGGCTAATTGGGAAAACAATTACGTTTTTCCTTCATTTATATTAGAATCACTACTAATTCAATGACTATGTTATCTGTTTACCTAATCTGAGTGCATAATTCTAGGTTGAATTCCTGAGAGAAATAACTATTTCCATCACAGAGTAATAACCGCCTTCACGTCAAAAAACCAGGCATAGTGACTCGAAATTATGATTGCCTACTAAGTTTTTCTACATATCCTTATAACTGTAAACCGCTTGAAGTAAAACGAATACTGAATCCTTTCCCAAGATTACTGCAAAACTTCAATGAAAACCTTATCTAAATTAGTCAAATTTCTTAAGGGAAACATCAATAATTTTTCTTAAAACTTCATATCAGATATTGATGAGGCGGATTGCATGGACCAAGACAAATTTAGTAACAACCATTTATTTTTATACGAGTATTTGTCTTATTTTCCGCCAGAACTGAACCTAGAACCTCAACAGGCACAGTCTATATCAACTGAGCTACAGGGTTCTCATAACATTTTCGTTAAAAGCAAAGAAGTGACATAAAATTAGTAAAATTACACATCATGTCACAAACTACATTAAACTGAACTAAGAATTCTTTAACAAACATTAGCAAAAAGACTATTAAATCATTAAATTTCTACCAGCGGATTTAAACGCAAACATAATATAACATAGTTTGAATATAATTATGACGCAGCTGCAATTTTCATGAAAATTCTCGTAATATTTATTAAACGCTTTTATTTAGCTTCACTTCGGAGCATCAAAGGATCAAATCTTGTAACGTTAATTTGAATGACTTCCCTTTAATGAAAATTGATGAAATTTGGCAGACATGTGTATTTCCGATGACAATACACGAAAATTAAAAAAAAAAAAAAAAATTAAAAAAAACGATTTTCAGACTTTAGACGCATAATTCTCTATGTTCTATTTTACGTAGAGACTTGAAATTTTCACAACTTGTAGCTAATTTTATAAACTAAACATTGAAATAAAAGCGTTTAAAAAAAAAATTTTTTTAGGATTCAACTTATAATTTTACAGTGAACAATTTCCATAAATTGTTCTCATTTTACAAAACTTCAATTTCAGACAATCAATGCAGTTATCAAATCAGATCGAAATTAACTAATTTGGTTTATTATCATGAATACTGTGACAGTGGTTGTTAAATAAAATTCCTGTCACAATAGGACAGTGAATACAATTTAACGGTATATTAAACATTTATTTATTTATTTAGACTTTATTGACCATAAAATCAGGGTACAACAGCTAACCATTAGGCCAAACAGATATCCACGATGAGCGGTATGGTAAATGTAAACATGGGGTTAACAGATCTGCAGTTGTGAAAATCAGCGTTTCCGTGCTTCAGGGTATCGTTAGACAGCAGTCGTTAAGCTGTGTCGAAACCTTTCTGGCGGTTTTAAACCTGTTGATTAACTTAACTATTAAGACTAAAGCCAGTCTTCAAAAAGACAAAAATAATGGTCCTAAATCGACGTTAACGTCAATATTTTTTTTAACGTGATAACGTTTATAAAGACGATGAGCCTGGGAGGCATTCACGAAAACCGAGTAACGTCACGGAAGCGCGCGCAGCATTAGAGAGAGAGGCACGCTAGACCGGCCGTCTCTCTCCCACTCAAGCGTAATCGGTCCGCTTGGAAGGTCACGAGCCACAACGCGCGCAAAGTATCGAGAAAGAGATACGCTGAATAATAATAAAACGAAATATATATCTGTAATTTAATATGTAAAATTGTAATTTTTATTTTATTTTACAATCTTTTGAAAAGAAATGATTTCTCGTAGCTCGTACGTATTATTATTATATGAAAACGAAAATCTACAATAGCGTCATCTCTGTTTATAGGTATGAACTACTTGAAAGAACTTTACACAGTACATCGACTCGGACTTTAGTTGTAGTCAAGAAAATCACAGATGTCGCGCAGCTCCTGATATTTAAAACGATTTAAACCAAATTTTCAACTCAAATATGTTTAAAATCGTATAGTTAGTATGAAATTTAATATTATAATCTAGCTAGATACGCGGGTCGCGGTGGCGCGTCAAGCCATGTTCAAGCTGACACAACTGGCGAGTAGCACCGCGGCTCCGTGCGTAGGGCTTCCATTACGTTCTTACATTACATTATTTATATCATAAATTATTCTTCTACGAAATAGACGTTATCACGTAAAACCATTGTCCGTAAACCGACTTTACAGACAACCAATTTTTATTTTTCCGTATTAATAAAGAATCAGTCATCTAGAACATTTAATTTTGTCTGTTGTGTGAATAAAGTCCAAGTCAATTCGCTTATAGATCTCACCTTAAGTGGCAATAAAGTCCAAGATGGTAAAGTAAAATTACTCTATACAGTGGAACCGCTAATTCACTAGTTTCACTACTTAATTATCAATAATTTTCAGTTTTTAGATTTTTTACTTTACATACGCCTAATTGTTTACCTTGATGCGATATATAAAGTATCTAGGTCATCTGGAAGAAGGTTTAAGCTACATTTATGAATTTTTGAATTCTAATTAATCTAAGGAGTTTTAATAGGTCATCTGGAACTGGGTTAGTCGATCTATAGGTCAGTCAATGATAAAAATTACGATTTTTGGAAGTTAATATCTAAATAACCGTTTGAAGTGTGTTTATGAAATTTGGAAGACATATATATTTTGTAAGTTTCAATAAATGAGCCAAGTTTGACAGGTTTATGTGGAATACTTTTCGAGTTATGAGGGGGTCAAAAGTGGCTCCGAATGGTTCGTGTAATATTACACATGGAGCTGCTTGCCAATTCTGTTAGCTTAAACATGGCTTGACACGCTACCGCGGGTCTAGATGAAGTCAAATTCATCGGTAAAGCTTACACTGGCATGCATTGAATGTATTTCGGGTACTGGTTTCGAGATATTCGATGTATTTCCCAAACGTAGTCGAATTGGCTTTAATTCAAATTGATTGAAAGCTTTTAGTCGTTGCGTAATAAATAACATCTATCATCCTTTACTGGTTGAACGCTGGGATTGAATTTTAAGCATATGTCTAACTTTTTGAATGTATCCTTATATGTCGAAAGATAACTTAAGTTGGTAAGGGCTTCTAAACTAGAGTTCAAGACCTTATCCTGCGAATGGTATTTCTTATTATTAAACAGACCAGGCAATTGCACCAGGTACCATGTTGGGTAAGTGTTTTACAAAAAAAATACTCTAAATTGCACACCAGTTTAGATACACATGTAAAATAAAAATTAATTTTATATTTTAGCGACGGAAGACCTACCGCCAGGCGAGGTGATGTTGCTTGGGGAGCGGCTGAACTCCAACTTATCTAGCATTGTATACATGTAAGCATTGCAAAAAACTTAGATAACGTTATTCAGGTCAGCATGATGGTATCATGTAATGTGATGTTAACACAGTAGTGTAAACTATACGTGACTTATTGCTAAAAGAAAGGAGTTCCAGGTAACCCAAAGTCAAAATCTCGTAATTATGTATATCTAGCGGTTGCCCGCAGCTTCACACCTGGATATTATGCTTATCCTATTTATCTCCTATTTCACCCCTTGGAGGTTGAGTTTTGAAAAATTATTCGTTAGTTAATGCCTACGTCATAAGAGGAATACGTGTACGAAATTTTAAGTTTTTAGCCCTAAAGATTTGGCCTGTGCGTTGTTACATCAATTACTTTTGGCTTTTATAGTACAGAAGATATATTATAATATGATGCCCACGAAGACTTTGTAACTAATAAAATAAATGAGGATTAAAACAAAAAATAAGAAAAGTTATAACTTTTCTATTGTTTCTTAAATATTATATGTTGGAATTAAATAGAGCCCCTCTATAGCTGCCTACACTTTAAAAGCAATCAATTTCAGGCAAGGTAATTCTCAACGTCAGGATCAATTGCAGATTATCTAAAAAAATCGTTTCTCAGATCCCGTATAAATCACTTCTAGACGGTTGCTCACGATAAAATATCGAGGGATCGTTAGCCATTTGTTTAATTAATTCATAAAGACGGCTAATAAATTACGTTGCAAAACTGTGATTAGAAAGGCAGATAAATATTAGGATAGGATGGAAGTTTGTTCTAATTTGTGCTTTGGTAATCTCAAATTAGAACTGAATAATTATTGCAGCAGTTTACATAATTATAAAATTGGCTATTATTCAATGATACTAAAAAAAAGAAAGAAGAATGGACCTATCCATCAGAATAAACCACCTCTATGGTATGCGGGACCGCTGTGCCAAGGTTTTATACCCAGCGAGGAAACTTCATAGCTACTAGCTGATGACTTTGAATTTTTGGTCTCGGTCTGTGTATGTGTGTTTGTGTTGAGTTCTTACCAAAAAAAGTACAGAATGCAGAGAACTAATTAAAAAGCAAGTACCGTCCCTTTGTGAGCATAAGCGATGATGAATTTCGTATAGCATAAATAATTCAGTGTAATGAGTAAATAGTTTAAAAAATCGAGCAAAATTTTGTTCACATTATAGTAAGTGGATATGAAGACTTACCATTATGTGACTCGTCTGGTTCTTAAAGTTATTTAACAGCCACGTTAAATAAATGCACTTAAATTTTATGTCGCACTCAATTTAAAGTGTGCCAAAGGGGAAGTATTCTGTTTTCTCTGCAAAAGATTGCGTCATTAAAAAGATTTAGTTGAAGAGTATGCAAATCTCGGAGTTCAGTCCTTGTACCATCACTGACTAATAACTGAAGCGAATCAACTTAAGCAGATGTATTTTAAAGTGTACTTAGACCAAATAAACTTAAGTCTAGAGTATATTTTTTCATCTTTTACTTTGATAAAAAGTTTATATTAGCTCTTGCACAAAAAGAAAACGAACAGAGATGATAAGTTACTACACAAATTTTATCTCTCTCTATTTACGTAAGTGTAACCAGCAACAGTGTAACAGCAAAGTGAATCGCTTATAGGCTTGAGTCAATCCTAAGTGATCGACAAAGTTAAGCAACAGCGGGCGCGGTCGGTAGTTGGATGAATGACCCTAGTGACAAAAAATTCTTGAGCGTTTCTGTGCTTCGGAGGGTACGTAAAGCTGTCGGTCTCAGTTATTATCATAAGATAACAGTCGTTAAGCCATGTCGGTTTGAAAAACTTCTGACATTCGGGTTGGCCACTAACCCCTCCACCAATCCGCACTGGAGCAGCGTGAAGGAGTATTCTCTAGGCCTCCTCAAGAGGAGAGATCCGTTCCCAGTAGTGGATAATTAATGAGTTAAAATCAACCAGCAACTTACAACGTTCCGACCGGAACATAATCTTACTGATATTGTAAATGTGAAAGATTGACGGTGAGCATGTATGATTATTTCTTACTCTTTCCCGTAAAAACTAAGGAGCGGATTTTCACTAAATTTATAATAGCACACAGGTAGAATAACTTATAGGGTTATCTAACATAATATTATCCCAAAAGCGTGAGCAAAGCCACGGGCGAAGTTATAGTTGGTTAAAAGCAATTACACAGCAGAAATAGTGTATCAGACGGGGTGAACCTTTAAGAAGATCTACTACCAACGTGTTTATAATTATAACGTGTATATACCTTCATTATATACATTGTACCTTACCTTAAGTCATCACGTACATAATCTTGTCCTTAACTATGTGGCAAGTTATTTACAAAGATATCCTTAGACCTACTTTACATAAGGACTATAACGTTAATTATTCTGTAGGTAGTCAAACATGTTAATTCTCGGAGGTTAACCGTGTATCTCTACGTTACTCAAGCATCGACAGTAAACAGACCACCAAAATTAACTACATTATTGAATACCGAAAGTTTGAAACTTCAGCGTCGTCTGAAATAATTAGTTTAGGAAATTTGAATGAATTTTTCAAGATTTTGTTTTACCACTTTGTTGGTCAGATGAATATGTATAATCATTGATTACAACGTTTTAGTACTATTATAAGAACGAAACTAAGGATTTCTTTTGACTACCCTAAAAAACTATAGCGTACTACATCTACCAACTGGTGGCTTGTCTATTCAATCGTAATTATTTTCGTTAAGAATAGGTTTTATTTTCCCAAAATATACTAAAACACAACCACAACCCTAAATCAGTCAGTTCCACAGGCTCCATAGGTGGTTTGGGCTGTTGAAATTGACGTATTTTCCAGACCGCTATAAAGTTTACGCGGCTATAACGCGCGGTATAAACGACACTCGATCGTATAATTGATAGCTCACGGCGAAAGTGGCTACTATTACCTCCCTTGGGGATAATATACGTTTAACTAGCATCCTCTCGCAGAATTGATCGTACAGAGTTTTATATGTTGGGTACTGACTATTTTCGTATTTTAAAAACCCGAAACATACAAGTTTTCACTAAGAAGTTACGTATAATGAAGTATACTTCTGAGCATAGTCAATAAAGTTGTAAGAAAAAATCTGTTGGTTATTTACGGCTTGAAACAATATTAAAGCTTAAATCAAAGGTCAGTTTATAGGATAGTTTTCAATCCGGAAAAAGGAAAACTTCCCATGGGAATGAAGACACAGTTCTGTGTGAAAGTTTTACAAAGAGGTTTGTAATAACTTTTTACGGTTTTTGTTGCGAGTATTCTGTGCGACAAAAATACTCTCACTAAATAACCATAACAATATCCCAGGGGATATATTATATTTACTCGCAATATCGGTCGCAACTTCAAGTTAAAAAGTAAAGTTTTACCATAAACATGAGAAACCTTTTTTGTAAATACCATCGAGAAAAAATTAAACCAAGAAAAAGAGCTGCCACATAATAACCATAAGTAAATAGTCACCATTGCTTATGAATACGAGTATAATCATCAACGCGTTTTCGGCTTAAACAAAAGCAGGGGACCCGCACTGATACATGCAAAAGGTTATCTTATACCTAACTTAAGGAACCTAAGAGGTTTTACGACCTCTACTTTTTAAGTTATACTTTTTATGGGGAATTTGGAAAAAATTGTCAGTAAAATTTCTACAATTCGACAGCCAAAAAGCGACATGATGAAGGTGCGTGAATCGTGATATTTTCTATGCACTAGGCGCATAGCATTCGCTAGAATTGCTTTGGATTGCTTGCGCGGGTCTTGTGTACGAGCGAGAGGTACGTGGTTGGATTGATAGCGCGCTCCAGGTCGTGGACCAGGTGCGAGTGAGAGGTAAATAAGTAAGGTAAATATAACTTCTTAGATGCTTACATAAAAGTTAAATGTTTCCCAAGAAATGTTTATTTGTTCCTTATAATCGGGTACAAATTGGTAGGTGTAGATTGCGTTTTACTTACAAGTTTCCTACAAAGGGCTCTTGACACACTTCAAAACCTAGTACACTAATTTAATTACAGGTTGTCAGTCTACCAAACAAGTACTAAATATGAACAGAAGTGCTATTAAACATGAGCAGGCCAGGCGCACTCCGCACTTTTGGTATGATGTTATAAGTACGTGCCGCGTTCGACGTGTCGGGCCAATTTCAGAAGAACTGTCACGCGCCGCCTTGTCACGCTGGACATGTCATACATTCGTAATCTATCACACCATACAATATTAATCTATGTATAACACATGTAATTACAAAAAAAACAACCCTAACGTTGTCAGACAGGATAACAGTTATGATTAGAAAGCGAGGCAACGTCTAGATGTCAATGTTGGTTGACGATTAGCGTTGTGCGACCTGAATTACACTTAATTGTGGGAGCAAGAATCACTATTTATTTTAATGATTTTGCAGAGTGACTCTTCTGTACCAATAGGTACTATTATGTGTTCTGTGTCGTGAGTCTGATATCTTATTTAAGTTTAAAGTAGTAAGTTTCTTTTGTAACTGTGAATATGGAATGTAATACGGAAGGTGACACAAAAACGACGGTGACGATAAACGTCACGCGCGTTATGAAAAACGCTCGTTTTGAAAAAAAAATATAATTATTATTTTTCTTATTTTTTGATATTGTTAGAATATTGTTTTTGAATGTTGTTTTTTGATTTTTTTTGATATTTTTTGAATTTTTCTTGAATTTTTTTATTGAATATTGTGTTTTGTTTTTATTTTTGAAATGTTTTTTTTAATTGTTTTTTTCACGCCAAAGAAGTATAACTTCTCACGCGCGTTCACAAGTAAATGTTTATGTTTTTTTATTTTTGTTACTTTAGTTTTTTGATATAAATTGATACAAAATATATTATCTCAATACTAGCTTAGCGGAATTTATCAATATCTGGGATTTTAAGTCACGTATCAAGATAAAAAAATCAGATATTAAATCTAAATTAAGTTATTTGGTGGAGACTTAAAAGAAAACTATAAAATAGCAATTAAATGTGAATAATAAATAAATGAGAAACTGAATTTCTTACTTTAACTAAAATATTATTACATACGCCTATTGAAGTTTTTGAACTCAGAGTGTCATGCTGTCAATAACAATCCTCCTTTTTGCTTTAGTCAAATAACACGAAATCAAACAAATGCCAACAACTTGCCATTTCTACGCGTTTTGTAGCCCAATGATCAATAGTAACATTTGCTCGTAGACAATAGCTTGTGTGGTGATAAAGGCGTATTATAATTGGAATTGGGAGTGACAACAAACATCAAAACATTACACTGTCGTGAAGCATTCAGATCTGAGCATTACAAGTATGTGTATGATTGTAGTCTATTGTCTGTCTTTCAAGACGATCATCTATGAAATAATGATGATTCATATTTAAATGTTATGGGTTATACACATTTTTACTGGCAAAGCAAGGACCCACAATCACTGCTTATTATAAAAGTAAGTCTCAAAATAAGTCTCTAATATGTAACGCAGGATCTCAAAAACTACTGAAAATAAAAACTGGAATAGTTGACAATTTAGTTTTTTTCACATGCGCCTTGCTGTAGACCAAGGTTTGGTGACGTTTTCCCCTTTGACACCACATGCGTAGTGTGGGCAGTTTACACGTTTTTTGTTAATAAGTTGAAGCACTAGGTATAGATACTCAATATAATATGTTCTGCCTGTGGGCTGACTGGCCTACGCGCAGCTGCAACTGGGGTTAGTTTCTATTATTGTATTATAATTAGAATAATTATTAGCTACAATGTTATTGAACATTTTTAGACTAGCCTCAATGATTTACGAAACTTAGGTATATTACAAAGAATAATGACTTTACTTAGTATTTCCTGCACCATATAAAACTTTGCTAACTTCTATCGCTTCATTTTAATGCTTAATTAATTTTTAACGTCTAAACAATAATGAATGTAAAAGTTAAGTTAGATAATGACATTTTAATTAACAAAGTTGCTTCGTAACAAGCCAAGGTCACTCGTTTGAGGTTCAGATTTAATGAGCAAGGGGATTCTTCACTTCACGACCTTCTGTTTTGCCTATAAAACTAAATGACAACTCATGAATATGAATGTTGTAAAGGAAAAACATTTTTCTTTTTTTTCCTTTATATAATCCACTTTTGTATAAGGCGCATGAAAACTTAAGTTAGCTATTATTTTTAAGATGATATTGTTCTCATAGAAGTGACTTATTGTAGTCTTATTTGAGAAATAAAGATCTATAATCCTAATAGAACTACGTTTTATATTTTAACATATTTTTAATGACATTTAATTTAACAGTGTTCATTTTATAGCATCTAAAAGAACAATGCTCACTGCCCATACATTTCAAATCTTGTTAATGAAAGTGTATGTATAATTGTATATTAATAAGGTATTGCAGAAATACTACCTGAAAGTTTAGAAAATAATATCATAATTATAGTCATTTTTACGGTGTAAATGCTAGGAAGTCCAAAAAATATTAATGTCACTTTTTAGGTTAGGATTTGCCTTTACCAAATAAGTAATCCTAAATAAAGTAAAGGATACTTTTTATTGCGAGATATTGATCTGGCTCCCGAGGGAGAAGAAGGTAAAATTTAAAGTAATAGGAAAACAGTTTTTACGTTTGTCATCACAGTAACACTAGAAATCTCAAAATAGCTGATTGAGTCACTAAGTTATAAGTTAGTTCATTGTTTTTAATAAAAAAAATTTGGGGTGAGGCGATTAAACTCTTTGTGTGCCTTTTATCTAAACATCTAAACTTTCAGATTTATGATATTAGTAGGAAGCACAATTGTGTTATTTTTATTAATCTGTATTATACAGAAACTAATAAAGAAATATTTACTGATTAAATATTACGTAAAATAATGTATAGAACTCGGACTGTTTCCGAGTCAAGTAGCAATATCTAAATAAAAGAAGAACGACGTAAAAAAATGAAGCTGAGATGTGTTTAAAACGTTTAATACTTTTACTCTAGACTTAGAATAAGCTTAAATAAATTTTATAAAATTTTTTTATCCTGCCTTTCTTTTAACAATGATAAGTGTAATTAATATACAATTCAATTAGCTGAATTTTAAGATTTATCTAACTTCTGTACATTGTCAAGTTGAAAAATGACCATTCTTCTTTATAAAAATAATTATCAGGCATTAAAATGACCTTTTTGGAATTTGATACTGCATTGCATAAAACAGGTATTAAAATCTTATTGAATATTCGATTCATTTCAACAGCGAACAAAGTAGAAATTGAAAATCCTCACACGCAAACAGCATAAATCTACGAACGTTACAACATCTTTAGAATAACAACTACATAAGCTTTAGTAATGAGTTCCATTTAAATCCCTATACGAAATCGCATTCGTCCGTTCCGTTCCGACAAGTAATGAGAATGTATGACAACCGACAAAGCAACCGGAATCCTTTGCCAATATTTCTCTGCCATTGACACAGTAATGCTGTGTGTAATTGGAAATATTTCGTGTCCTGTTTCGTGTAAGTTATTGACTTTTGTATTGCAGCTTTGTTGCAATGTATACTTTTTAACACGTTTTTATTAGCTAAGTTTTTATTAGAAAAAAAAACTAAAAACAGGCTTTAATAGAAAATACAACTAAAAAATGAAATACAAATAATAGTTAAAAAAATAAAAACACGCTTTTATAAAAAATCCAACTATAAAATTTAAAATAAATTTTAATTTTGAATTAAGAATAGTTTATTCTTAATTTACTCTTACGCCCCAACTCAGAGTCACTAACAGTTATTTTTTTTTTTTTTTTTTTTTCATTTATTTAATACAAACAGGTTTACAAATGTGTTTAACTTAAGGAGCTTTGCATAAACCGTATTGGTTTGTCCGCAAGCTTGTTAGCCTCTAATACAAATTACAAATAATGTTACTACTATTGCTAGACAATCTTACAACAAAAACAGTCATCGCGTCTTGGTGCATTGAAAACCGGTTTTGACAACCGTGCAAGTGCAAGCAAGACAGAGTACAATACAATGCTCATAGCCATACTGTGCATTATACAGAAAGAACAATATACAGGTTGATGCATAATATGATTATTATTTTTTTAATTGATTTATTTATTTTATTATAATTATGATATTATTTTGGTATTTTACGTATTATTGAATTTGTTATACTGCTACATGTAACATTCAAGTCTTTGAAAATTAATTTTACATAATGTTTACATAAATTTATATAACATTATTTTTAAGAATTTAGAAGCAGGTCATAGAAGTACTTTTTATATTTAAGCTGAAAGTTTTGGTCCTTAATCTCTGATAATATTTTTGATGGAATTTCATTCATAAGAGTAGGTACTAGATATTTGTTTGTGCGTTTTCCGTAATAATTATAAGCCCTGGGGATCAAAAGTTTTTCCTGTGCAATTTTTCTTGTAAATATTGAATGCTCTATTTTTATTTGTACATCTTTATTCTGAAACTGTTCTATTAATATTAACATTTTTATTTTAGTATGGATTGGTAGTATCTTGCAATATTTAAAAATTCCTATAATGTCATTATTTTGGTACAGTCAAATTTTAACTTTTTTGGGTATTATTATTTTAAGTATTCTTAACTGTAAATTAAAAATTTTATCCAAATAAGATAATTTAAATCACTCCTTAGTACAGAATTTGTATGGTGATTCTTTACTAAGGAGCGATTAAAGTAATTGTTTGTGACTTTAAGATGGGGCGTTAATCTATTAATGGACAGTTCCGATGTCTGCTATGCTGGTAGTTGCTCTGTGCTTAGGGTTTTCAACAGTTTCAACACATTGGAAAACCATGTTTTTGGGTGCCAAATAGTCACGTAGCAAGAAAACTAATCCGCTATTCATATTAACCTCGCCCGACAAAAATGTCTCGTATTCGATAATTATTTAAACATTATTAATAAGTATTTTGTTTAATATGAAAGTGCCTTACAAAGAAAAAAGAAAGAGACGTAAGCGGATAGGGTATTGCTCCTCACTTCTAGAAACTGTTACCTACAACTATATTGTCTAAAATGGAGTTAAAACTACAATAATATTAATTTTAAGATTACTTAATTACTTATCCTAATAGCCATATAATTTCATTTAAGTTCGGGTTTGAGATAATTGTAGAACAGCCCATTAACTCAGACCAGAATGAAGATAAGTCAGTTAATAACCACTGTTCAGTACGATCGGTCCCTCGGAGGCTACTGACTGAACCGGAATTAAGCCCTCAAACGGAATTAAATGGAACAATGACAAAACTCTTTTAGAGTTGCCAATGTTATTTAAATGTTTACAATGAGATTTTCGTAAAATTTCCCGCTTTCTTTACTTCGACAAGTTACTATTTAAAAAGAAAATACAAAATGATATAAGCTTACTTTTCATTACTTCCGTAGTCAAAACGGGACCCTTAGATATAGTTTCATCATGTCGTTCGCAGTCTACTCCAGAGGCCCTTGGTACTAGAAATGTGTTATTTGGCCTTGGGTATACATATTTGTCACGCCAACAAAGTGATAACAATAAAATCTTAAAAAAAATAAGAGCCAGTTTTTTTCGTACTCACAGTTGGTCAAAACTTGGAGGTTTTCTTGGACTGAAATTGGAAGAAACCTCTGAACCCCAAAATGGCAATCTTTCCGGTTCTTTGGTTCATTGTTGAACAATGGATGAGACCATGTGGTTAAGTCCGTAATGGAGGTATTTGTGGTACACTCATTTTTATACCGATGATATCCATGTATGATAGTAGGTACCTTTCTTTTAAATCGACCGTAAAAGATTTTTATGTGTTTTGGTCGCAATTCCGAAGAGACAGAATTAATATACGGCCATCCCTACTTATTTGTTTTCTTAATTGACCTGTATTTATTCACTCTGTTCATTAATAACAGTTATTGATAAATTCACCTACAAGGTAATTTGATCTACTCTACGAACCATAAGCCGTATGTAAAAATTCTGTTTGGGCGAGCTTAAGCGCTTTAAACAAGAGTGTCGGGAATTAAGCCGTAATAAAATGCAAATTAGACCTTAAACCCTACTCGGTGTAAGTGATAAGAGGGGCATTGTCATACGTGGTTCTGAGAGTTGGAATGACGTCAATTTAGGGGCATTATTTTCAAATGTCTTCTGGGATTCAACTTTGAATAGTTTCCTACGCATGAATGTATTTGATTGAAGCTATCATACTTCATTGTGTTATTATTCAAATGAAATGAATCTCATCAAAAACATAAATGCGAAATGAGAGCCAAGTACAAAAAAAAATTGAGAAATTGAGAAATTGGCACCCTTTTTAAACTCAATTCTTTTTTTTAACTTGGCTTTCGTTTCAAATTTATGGTTTTGGTGAGATATCATTACTTTTTTTCTAGAGATTATTACTATTTATTGATATTTAGTAATGGAATTTAATTAATAATTAAATCTTATTACTAATGATTATTAAATATCAATCATTCTACCATTTATGGATCAAGTCTGGACTAGATCAGTAGGTTAGATTTTAGATCTTATCCTATTAAGATCTATGATCCTATTTAAGCTACATTATGAAATTTTGAAATGAGTTTTAACAAATCTGCTAAATTTCATGTATGCAAGTTTAATAGATATCGAGTTATGAAGGGGTCAAAAGGAGCTCAAAATCGTGTAACTACACATGGCACTGCGTTACCAATTCTCTTTTTTTGAACTTTGGCTGGACACGCTGCCGCGTGTCTAGATACAGTTATGAGATTAGCGGATAGGACCACAGACAATGCTACATATTGAAGATATCGCAATCACAATGTATGCATTAAATTACTGAGCAATTATCGATGACCTACTCAGAAATAGTGAGTTTAACAAATCTAGTTAATGAGAGAATTTGTGTCTTACCTTAAACGCGCGAGTTCGTGTGTTCTAACTTCGTAAGTATGGCTTATAGTTAATTGTAACATACAAATACGCACTATATTTTGCAACTACTGTAAAAAGATCTGATCTCACTACGGTAAAAAGGGGTAGGAAGGTTATACAAACAAATCAGTAATAAATAACCTACGAACTCCTGGTACGCATGAGATAATATTGTTTGTAGGTATGCTTGTATTCTTATGACTTCTGTGTGCTTATATTCGTATCATGTCCACATTTGTATGTCATCGCGCTACGTTCATAGCTTGTACTACCTGCTCATATATAATTCATAGATTGTAAGTTCTAGTTTTACAGGTACCGCAACCTGTGGGTCGGGAGCGGTTCGCGTCGCAGCGATTAGCGAACCCATCTGTAGTGATAACGTTCCGGTATGTGAGATGAGTAGTTTCTTTGGTAAACTTTCGGTTGCTTCTTTATTTTTATACCCGGGACTTACGGTAGTTTGTTGAAGTAAAGTTGTAGTTTTATTTGAATGGTGGCTGTAAAAAGCAACTTCGATTAAGATTTAGTTTGTTTTAATATCGTTTGGTTAATTTTTTCGTTATATGTAGTTACGATTAAATACGATATAATCACAGCTATGTAAAGAAAATATTTTAGAAATATATAAAAAAATAAATACATAAAAATCTGGTGCGGATAATAATTTATAGGTCGTAGTTTTTGAAGCTCCAAAGGATATTAAAAAATTAAAAAATAAAATAAAAAAAACAATATTAATAAAAAAACAGTATTAAAAATATATATTCAAAAACAATATTCAAAAACAATATTCAAATCTTAAAATTTCACTCTCATAATTTTTTCAGGTTAGAGAGTCTGAACGTAAAATCATAGTTGTGATAAAGAAACCAGGTCATTTAGATTTTTGACCTACAAAAGTACTACACTTTATTGTACTCATACTCGAAGTACTAATAAGCTTGGAACATACTAATCCGCTCAATATCGACTCTGAACACGAGGAGCTTAACATCACAACCAACATTGTATCACGTCACTAACAGCAAATTACTTAAACCTTATTGTTGGTAACGTAAAGTTGACAATCCCTTAATTTCGAGTCGTATTATAATTTTTTACAAAAGAAGTTTGTTAATCTGTACACGCTGAGAGGGTGAAACTTATAAGCTGCTTTTATGGATATTATTTATGTAGGATACTAGAAAGTTATGTATTGTTTTCGGAGCATTATCCTTCTCTTTCTCCCGCTATGTTTTAAGGTGAGACAGGCTTTGCTGAGACTTAAAAATTATCATCTGAATAAAAATAATGTTCCTAAATCAACATTGAAGTTGGTAGTTTTATATGACATTTTTATTCTTCCGTAATTAACAAAGTGCCACTCATTTACCTAATACATTTGAATTTTGTTTCAGTAAAGTCCAAGTACGGTTTATAGGTAAGTTTTCTCTCTATGTATGTGTACTTGCATTATTTCAATTTCTTTTATAGCTCAAGCTCTCAAGTTAAGATTCATTACAATGAACGAATGGATGGAGTGGACTCACCACTTTGCCTCTAGATCTCTTACACTCAGTGACTGTCCAAGACCTCTTACACTCTTGAATGTCTCATTGAAACACGTTACAAAACGTTATTCCGTTTCCTTACCCTCTTTGTTACGATTGAATAGAGATAAGTATGGTGTTACCGATGCTCATAGTCATAAGTCTTGTGACAATCGTTCGTGGTGTACTTTAGAGGGCCTTTAAATAGACATCGAGGAAATGCCATTTTTTACTAATCCCCTTGGCTTCAACCCGATGGCCTACTAACTACCGAGCACTGGTCTTTCCTCTTGAGGAGTCCAAATTGTTGGTAAAATAAAATACAGGATGTTTTATTTTCCACATTTCACTGGTTCGATTTTCGGCTCAAGCTTGTGATTTTTCAAAAATCTTTCAATGCAGTTTTACTAATTATTGAAAATGAAGGAATGTTTCCTTTCAATAAAATTTTCCATCATCAATATTCAGGTTACTTTTCCTCCAACTACCGTCTTTTATTTCCACCCTATATATCGTGAGTTTTAGTAGGACAGTAAAATACAAAATAGATTATGACCTAGGCGAAACATCAATATAATCCAATAAGTAGAAAACGCTTGCAAGACACAACCCACATAACGTTTCCCATATCACGGAAGACAAGGACACGGCCAAGAAATCATAAACAACTAGGAACCGAGGGCAGACATTTATCTGGCACGTAATTTTAGCGATGCGGCCGGATAGAAATCTCTCTTATATTTTGTTTTAGTATTGGGATGAAGCTATGTTTACGTTTTTTAAACCTTGTCTCGCACAGGAGGCCTTGAGCTCGAAACCTGCACCCTTGTAAGCTTGGTTATTACTGCTATTATCATTTGCTATTTTAATAAATAAATATTTAGGCGACCCTGTAGCATAGCATAGTTCATGGTGACCATGCTTGCGAAGCGAGGGGTCCCAGATTAGATTTATCAGCCTAAGCAGATATTTATGTGACAGTTTTGCCTACTCCAGTCATGGGCGTTAAAGTGATGTGTTATTTGTGTTGTCCCGCACCCGCAACACAGGAAAATGGGGTACGAGTGCGCAAGTGTTTATTTATTTAATTAAATACTTACTAAATTCGTTAAACTTAATAACATTGCGATGTGTAAATGCAGAGCGCATAACTCCCATTAAAGAACTGTGAATTTTGAGTTGTTTTTCATCTCAACCAACATTGGCAAAGATTAATTTGAAGCTCGCGTCTATCATTGATCGATCCCACCAAGCCGTTGACCTCCATCCGCCACGATACGCGCCCCTTAAGGCTTTTAACGGCTTTCCCGATAGACGCTAAGCCAAGCTGTTGTCATTTTGCCAGTCTTTACGAGCAGCCATGATAATAATTCCAAAAATATATCTACGTGGAATCTGACGTAAGACAAAAATAAAGCATCTAGTAAACGACGGATTACAGTCTCGTTTGTGGCAAGTCTTGGCTTTGAATCAGGCTTACACAATATAAAGTGTGACATCGTTTTTGTAATAATTCTTAAATGTTTTGTGACCAAATATTTATTTTTATCAGTGTTGTAGAAGTGGTTATACCTATTACCACTTCTTTATCACTTATAAAAATAAAATTCGTAAGGCAAAATAAAAGTAGGTAAATTCTTTAGTATTTTATAGATTGATCGTGATTGAAAAAGTTTCATCTAAATACATCCAAAGTAATTTCATTCCAAAATTTTGACACTTTGATGCTAATGGGACTCCATTATTTCTGCTTTCACCTCACTGTTGCCAAATGTGCATATTTTGGAAAAAACTCATCTTAACTTTGACAGGAAAAGTAAGAAATTACTCCGAAACCGAAACCTATTACAGCTTCTTATCATCTAATTATTCACGCAATGATTCATGTCCTCCGCACAGTTCCTGAAAGGACATCAACGTCCAGAATTAATTATTAATAATTTTCCCGTCAAACCTTCATAACCACTCCGGTCATAGCGTAGATAACAACATAATGAATGGAGGAAACCTATATTGTACCTTCATGCAACGGTAAGTCGTGAGGCCATTCTTAGCAATCTTTGAACATAATAATTTATGGTCATTATTTATAAATATAACGTCGTTATTAGCCGAAACATAAATGATAGATTAATATTGACAGGGCCATCTTTACGTAATATCTTCTAATTGTTGTATAGGAAAAGTATAAAATCTACTTTATCAGACCGAATACGCCTAAGGCATTGTTTTAGTGGTTTCAAACCACTTTCGGATTATTGCCTTTCAAATGAAACCATTTTGAGACATATCGGTTGGATGGTTTCAGAGTCCATAAAGGATATCCGTACAAACATTTTTTGTATTTCATATAAATAGAAGATTGTTGTACATATCCGCAATATAGTAGTTGAGCTTTCTGCAGTTGAATTATCTATGACTGCAGTTATTATGTTAATGCATATTTTATTCCTGTATGCGGCAGCGTGGATGTCAGTAACGTTTTTGTAATATTTATATATCGACACATAATATATGACATGTATCTTTGATGTAATTGTTGTTTGGTGTGTGTTTGTGTCTTTATGTGCAGATTACGAGAGCGGTACTGACCATCTTGTGCCAAAAATATTTTAACTAGAAGAAATTGTTCAATGTGTTTTGTATTTTGGCCGTATTCGAGTGAATCGTAAGAGACAAAAGAAGCTAGTTTGGTGGTAATTCATTAATATTTTAGCTGGTATTATTGTCTTTCAGAGAAGGCTGCTTACATAGCTGCAACTTGGCTGGCAACCTATTGATGATACATAAGGTGATACTGATGTCCATGAGAAACGAAGACAACTTACTAGAAAATCTTTCTAACCACCTTAAATTTCTGTAGAAGACAAGTCAAAAAATCTAAGAGGATCCTGCTGAGGAACAGCTGGGATTAAACTGCACAAGTCGAGCAATCTCTTACAAGTGACTTCCTTGTTTTGCCTCGTCCGATGCTGATTGTGTAGCACAAGTAAAGTCTGCATGACATTGTACCCCAGATACCAATAAACATAAAACTCGTTTCTGTCTAAAGCAAAAAATTCTACTAGAATTTCAATTAACAGCTGCTCTAAGCATCAAATGCTTGGGGCAAGCGAAGCGGAGAAGATGCAACCTTTTGTGAAAGTTTGCCTTTGTCTCGCCGTTTTTTACACTTGTAGTTTTTTTGGAAGCTTGAGTTTCCAATTAGAAGGCAGCTAATGACAATGTCTGCACGATTTTGGCTGTCTAGACCTTTTGTGTGGAGCAGAGTGGAGGAAAGGAAGAGAATGAGGAAGAACAAAGAAGATATACTTGGTTGTAATTTTAAACTTAATAAGGTTTAGCAATGAGAGAGTTACTGTCAGGCTAAAACAATCTGAGGAACGGCCTCTTTTTTATTTGTTAAATTTTTGGAGCCTGTATGAAAGGATTGCAGAATACTTCGTTCGTTATAAAATTGTTAAAAAATAGCCGCAATGGCTTTTAGAAAGATTTCACATCCGGTTTGATAATAATTTTATGGGAGCCAGTCCTTTCTATCTTTTTATGTCTGTCTGTATCTTTCTTTCGTGGTCGGCAATACATCGTTGATGTTTTTGGTTTTACTGATGTCTATGGGCGATCGTTTATGGCCACTGTCTGTTGGCGACAGGGGCTCTTTACCATCAGATGGATTGTCATCTCGTATGTCGGCTAGTTAAAAAAATCAAAACTCTCGTGAAGTATCTTGTACGGAGCAACCTTCATTGGTGTGTCGCTATTGACAAAATTGATGATTAAGCATTGGCACACTTGGCTCTCCATTCCATTACAAATCTTATGTAAAGAGTTCCGTTTCAGATTTCGTATTGTTAAACTGCACATAATAATATGGTGTAACTATCCGATTTTGAGTAATAATGATTATCATTATCATTATCATTATTAGAAGAACATTTTCTGAAAGATGAAAGTGACATAGCTTTGTTTGTGGTTAAATACGAGTAATATTAGAGTCCGAAAAACTATAGGAACGAGCGCGAAAAATTCTAGGACGTACCGCGGTTGATAATATGAGACCGCTAGGACTGGCGGCTTGCCAAGAATTGGAAACAAGGCTGGAGGTGCACCAAGGTATTGTGACAGTCTGTATTGTTGTTTATTAACACTTTCATTTGTTTATACTCTGTTGTAGGACTTGGAACCTAAATATTTGCAACGAGTAACCGCCCTCGCTTTGCTTCGGTTTTCTTTTTTTTACATCTTGGGTTACATTATTGGAGTTTTATTAAGGATTCCTAATTTTTTTGATACTATAATATAGCTTATATCACCCGGCGATAGTGTAGCTTACCAACAGTGAAATAAATTTTTAAATCAGTTCAGTAGTTTCTGAGCCTATTCAATGCAAACAAACAATCAAATTGTTCCTCTTTATAATATTTTATATGAAATGAAATGAAATGAAATAATCTTTATTCATGTAGGTATCACTGATACTCTTATGCACGTCATTTTTTTTAATCTACCAGCTTTTCGGAAAGGTGCTTTGTCATGGAGGAGAAGAAAAGCCGTAAAGAAACTCCTCAGCACATCTTTTAAAAATAAAACTTATATCTATTACAAAAATAGGTATTCTTTAACCTGTGCAGAACTGGTTGCCTAGCTAGTCATTTCCAAGCATCCTTGTCATTTAAATATTCATTTATGCTATAGTAGCCCTTGCCTAAGAGCTGAGCCTTTACACGTTTGTTAAAAGATTGCACCGGTAAGTCATGTATTTGTTTTGGGACTTTATTATAAAATTTTATACCTAGTCCCATAAAAGAACGTTGCACTTTAGAAAGACGGTACGAAGAGGTAGCCAATTGATGCATCCTTCTTGTTTGACGATTTGAAAAATCACAATTTTGTTTATATGCAGTTATGTTATTCCGTATAAACACTAAATTATTATAAATATATTGGGAAGCTACTGTAAGTATACCTATTTGTTTAAATTTGACACGCAAGGACTCCCTTGATTTTAGTTTATAAATAGCTCTAATGGCTCTTTTCTGTAATACAAAAATTTGTTCTATACCGGCTGCTTTGCCCCACAGTAAAATGCCATAAGACATAACACTATGGAAATATGCAAAATAAACAAGCCGAGCAGTGTCGACGTCAGTGAGCTGCCTTATTTTTCTAACAGCATAAGCAGCCCTAGCAAGTTTAGTTGTGAGAGATGCTATGTGCGGGCCCCATTGCAGTTTACTGTCCAAGGTCACCCCTAAAAAAACCGTGGATTCCTCTATATTTAATGTTTCGTTATTTAATTTAAGAGATTTATTTACTTTTTTTACATTTGGCAACACGAATTCTAAGCATTTGGTTTTCTTTGCATTTAAAAGTAAATTATTTATAGTGAACCAATGTGAGACATGCGACAGAGCACTATTAACATCGTCAAAATTATTTTTATTCCTATCAGTCTTAAATATTAATGATGTATCATCTGCAAACAGCACAATGTTCGCATGGTTTTTAACATAATGTGGTAAGTCATTTATATACACCAGGAAAAGAAAAGGGCCCAAGATCGAGCCTTGCGGAACACCCATCACAGTAGGTGACCCTGATGACTTTTCATCGTTTATATTAACCTTTAGTATCCTATTACTTAAATAAGATGCGAGCAAGCTAAGGGCCTTGTTTTTCACGCCATAGTGACTAAGTTTAGATATTAATGTATCGTGCTCAACACAATCAAACGCCTTTGATAAATCACAAAATACACCTATAGCATTTTGCGACGACTCCCATGCTTCATATATATGCTTTAAGAGCCTGGCTCCGGCATCTGTTGTACTACGACCTTTAGTAAAACCGTATTGCTCCGGATGTAATAAATTATTATTGTTGAAGTGGGTTAGCATTTGATTCAGTATGATCTTTTCGAAGATCTTACTGAGTGTTGGTAATATAGAAATTGGCCTATAATTATTAATATCCGTTTTTTCACCTGTTTTAAATAATGGTATAACTTTACTGCATTTCATTAGATCTGGAAATACACCAAGATCTATGCATTTATTAAAAACTACAACTAAACAAGGAGCTATAATATCTATTATGTGACGAATTATTTTTACTGAAATACCCCAGAGATCACCCGTACTTTTTACTTTCAGAGACTGGAAAACTTTAATTATGTCCCTGATTGTAATGTTCTTAAAGTCAAATACCACATTGCATTCCTTAACATTATCTCTTAATAGATAAAATGCTTCTGTTGAAGAAGAGGATAGTGTACTAGTTAATTTAACGGGAATGTTGCGGAAGAACTCTTCAAAAACGCTTGCCACTTCTTTATCAGAAGTGATTTTGTTTCCATTAATCATTATTTCATAACTAAAGTCACAAGATTTAGAGTTGCCGGTCTCATTTTTAATGATATCCCAGGTGGTTTTTATTTTATTATCCGAATTAACTATTTTATCCTTTATGTACATTGACTTTGCTTGAGTACAGATGATTTTGAAAATCTTCGAGTAATTTCTTACGTATTCCTGAAATGAGGGAGAAAAATTATATTGTTTTTCGTCATAAAGCTCGTATAATTTGTTTCTACTTTTAAAAATACCTACAGTAGCCCAGTCGCTAAATTTACTATTTTTACTTTCTTCTATGTATCTGAATTGAAATATTCGATTAAACTCGTCATTAATATTTTTAGACAGAGAATATTTATAGATAAAGATATTTGGTTTTAAGCAGATCAATTCCACCACCCCTTGCCTCCAACGAACGAATTGTTTCAAGCACGCTAGTGTAAAATAAGTTGAATCCTAAAAAAATTTTTTTTTTTTAAACGCTTTTATTTTTTCAATAATGTTTAGTTTATAAAATTAGCTACAAGTTGTGAAAATTTCAAGTCTCTACGTAAAATAGAACATAGAGAATTATGCGTCTAAAGTCTGAAAATCGTTTTTTTTTAATTTAACAACAAATAAACAATGAAAATTAGTTTAAAATATGATTTTCGTGTATTGTCATCGGAAATACACATGTCTGCCAAATTTCATCAATTTTCATTAAAGGGAAGTCATTCAAATTAACGTTACAAGATTTGATCCTCCGAAGTGAAACTAAATAAAAGCGTTTAAAAAGATAACTATTGCAAGCTTAACAGAGATGTATATAAAATTAAATATGTAAAACTGATTGACTAAAAATTTATCATTTATTTACCAAGTTAAATGCAAGTCAGAGCATTGATCAATAACTCTCAGAACTCAAGCTAGGCAGAAAAAACGGTTTTAATGGAATATACATAATTTAACGTACTAAAATGCTTATTAAAATACACGTAAGCAAATTGAAATATGAATAAATAATAATATTATCGTTTACAATACAGAATGATTACTGATTAAATAAGTAATTGAATCGTGACCTCGTTTGCAATATAACGTCACGAATCAATAGACACTAAAGCAAATATGGATGTATATTGTCGTGAATCAAACATAGCGATAGTTAATTAAGCGATACATTAAATCAAAATATTATTATGCCGTTGCCGTATTTTGGCTAATATCTGGTCCACTCGGTTGATCCGCGAAACTCGGCTGCGGTTTACCCTATGATGGTATTGCCGTGGCGTTCCTCTGCGGTATATCTGTAATGCGAGTCATGTTTTATGTCAATATGATATATGGACGTTGGGTTTGTTTCGTTAATTAAATGCCTGTTGTCAACAAATACTTACCTCATTAGTTAGAAATTATACTTATTTGATAGGTGAATATAATTTTACCAGAGGGAAAAGTACCTTTTTTATTAATTGATATTTAATTTTACTAACTTTTCGGATGGATTTACTGGAAATGTTAGAAATCAAAATATTTTGTTCAAGTTACCTGGTGCAAAAAATATAAGTTGAGGCGTCTCTGCATAACATTTATCAAATACCTAAGAAAAGAAATAACTGGTCTAATGAATTCAACTCCACAAGTGGTAGACTTTGGTAATAATAAACATAATATGGCTTCAACCCATTTAAACCCACTGATGAGCTCTGGTCTATCCTCTGGAGAAGGCCTAGAGTATATTCCACTACGCTGCACCAGTGCGGTTTGGGGTTAGTGGCCAATCCAAGTATCAGAAGTTTTCATGCCACCCGAGGACCCTCCAAACGGAAACGTCTAAAAATTATTTGCCACTAACGGGCGCCCATCCAACTACCGACCGCGCTTGCTGTTGCTTTACTTTGTCGATCTCTTACGATCAACATAAGACGCCGGGCTATGAGTGCTAATAAATAAGTAATAATTATTTTTTACTTAGTAAAAGTTAAAGCTCAACCACAATCCCACCTGATGGTAATTGAAAAGAAAGCCAAAATAATGAGCCCATACTTGTAACGCTCACGCAATATCTCTCAGTGTGTCTCAGACTTTCCCTGAAACATTGATGTGTAGGCACCAGATTGTCTTGTTCCTTAGCGGTATTTAAAGTTGTTGAACTCATGTTGAAGTGTTAAGCCACATGTTGGAGCCATAAGATGGGTAACGACAATTTATGTTAAAAAGAATTAAGACAAAATTGTGCTTTAATCAGGGAAACTATCATTAGGGAAAAAAGAAAAATCGTTAGCCTGAAAATATGTTGAATATGAAATTTGAAAGTCTGCACACAGGTACTTTCATGTTGTTTCTGTTGCAAATACAGTTCGTAATGTAGTTTAATTATTCTATTAGACTTTTGAAATAAATAATACATGCATGTTGGAGTCTGATATTTGATAAAGTTATAGTACTGGAGAAAAAAGTTCATCATGCCAATAGAAAAAATAAAATGCGATAATATCGACCCCAACACGGATTGCTTTAAATATGTTTCTTTAATCACCTTTATGTCGGTAACATATTTAAATCTTATAATACGATAGTTTCTTTGTGCGCATATTCTGCAAACTTTCCAGGAACGGGTATTAAAATTAATTTATGAATGAATCATTGGAATCACATTGTAGTAAAGTTTGAACCACTTAAGGATTCTGAGGAAATTGTCGGTTGATAAGTTGGTAATTATGATAACTATAGTTTGGATCCTATTATCATCAGATGAGTGTTTGAAGTTTGTTTAAGGCTGCTTTTCCACCAGAGATGTGCTATGTTACTTTGCTATGGATGCGTTTGACATCCACCGATCATATTCATTGGTGGAAATCAATGAATTTATTGAACCAATCGTATTTATTAGATTTCACATCTTCGCAGCTTAGCTGCATAGCACATCTATGGTAGAAAAGCACCCTTAAAGATGATTCAGAAAGCAAAGTACGTGGAATTAAATTAAATTTTACAATGAAAAACATTTGATTCTTGTAACTTGTAACATTTACTTTTGAAAATTTGTTTGATATTTACGTTTTTGTTAATTGTAGCTCATAATAATTTATAAATGATCTTCTTAAGGTCTTTATAATCAGGTTAAGTATTTAGAATTTTAACTTCACTAACCTTCTTAGATTTAAATTAATGTTTTGGCATTGAAACCTATGTACGAAACCTTAATGAATTTACAGGCGAGTTGTCCACGACAAAGGGAAATAAACTTGGTTTCATTAGACTTGCTAGCTACTGACCCAGTTTGTTGGCTTCACATAACTTTAATAAGTCAGCCTAGTTCTAATTTAGATTTAAATTCGTTTTTAGCTCAAGCCTTTTGGAAAGAGAGCTGCCGAATTTTTTCTTACTCTTTACATATTTGGAACAGAAATGGAGTGACATATGAATTTTATATATGTTACGATGGATCTATTGTAAGCTCACAAATTTTTTTTAAAGATAAACCAAGATTTTCAAGAAAACCCGGTAAGAAAATTCAACAACCTCTACACAAGTGTGAATGAGGAATCATCCTGACAGCAGCAGAAATCCAAAGCTAAAACTAGCAAATAGAAGCAATTAGGAAACAAGATATTTTCAATTACAGGTCATATTAGCGTGTCAAGTTCGAAGTAATTGTGATGAACGTGTGCAGTACGGTGTAAATGAGAAGACGTGTTGTCCGTACGAAGTCTTTATTGGTACTTTTTAATACAATCATTAGCCTAACTTATATTAAGGGGTCTTAGCAACACACTACATAATATTATGTGGTCAAAAGATTGTTCGAAGTAATATTGTGGCCTCTTGGGATTCGGCTGGTATAGGGACTGTTATTTGTTTCTTTAAGGTATATTCGGTTAACGGATTAAAAAGTATTTTGGAGCTCCTCAGCCCAGTCATGTATAAACGCAAACTTTGTTAGGGGAGGCCTATGTTCAGCAGTGGACCTCCAAGGGCTGATGGATGGATATATGGAGTTCCTTAATGCGAAGGTTTATGGTAAACATAATTGAGTAGTAGTAATAGTTTTATCCAGGAAATAACGATTAATGAATGCATTGCTATGCTTAGCTACGGAAATAGTATATTTTCATTGAGGATAATATTAAATTTAAGTTTAAACCAGAGCTTAACCAATAATTAAATACAGTTGTTACATTCGTTAAAACCGCGAACAATGTACCAGATTACAGTAGTTAATAGCCAAATACTTGAAATGGAATTTATATTAATATCCTGAAATTATCGTAGTATTCGTCATCATTAAAAGCGTTACCTACTATCTGTTTGAAATTGGTCCCTTTTGTTAAAATTTGGGAAGTTTAAATGTCAAAGAGTAAATGTTAAAGAGCCAGAAATGTTGCGAGTTCCATGCATCTTTTATTGGCCAGCACTCATCTTTGATGCCTTTGGCCTACAACAAAGCCAACAATCAGAATCTTAAGTAATAATGGCAATGATCGATAACACTAAAGGCGAAATTGATAAGGCTGAAAGAAAATGAACCCGATATACATACAGTTAGTGCCAAAAGCAAGTAAATCCTCGAATGACTTCCTAAGAACATCGCAGTCTACCCAATTGAACAAATAAACAGATAAGCAAAACATTTTGTCTCCGTTTCCGAACTATTGTTTGCTCGGCACCGGACCGTATGTTTGGAGCAAATATAGAAGGGCTCGGTAAATATATTGCCCCATTTGTTAATTTCAAAGGACACTGTAAAGGATTTCTGATTGCCTCGATATCTGTGTTGAATCCCTTTGTTAAGCTCACAATACAATAATGGACGATTGTTTACATTTCAAACATTGTTATGCTATGGAACATTCGGATTGTTTAATTGAAAGACGACGAAAATAAAACTAAAATATTATATAAGGTCAGAGATGAGATAGAAAATAAATAAGTGAAAACGTTTCTCAGTGAAAATAGTGCGATATTCACGTGATCGGGATATTGTTTTTGATTTTATATTATTCAAGCTTCAATTATTAGTAAATTATTACAATCCTATAATAATATTATTACTGAAAATTACACAACATTCAATTATACCGCAAAACATTGCAGTTTCTTATTACGAGGGTTCGCTGAAAAAGCAAACAGTTTTCATCTTTTATAATTTTTTAATTTTATATATTAACTTACTCAATGTTTAAGAAATTTTCAGCATATTTTAAGGAGGGAGAGAAACATTGTGTTGTTTTCACAAAACGAATTTGTAGCCGCGCTTTAGTCTACGAAGCAAGCGCTAAATTAGTTTATACAAAAGACAAAGGCATAACGAAGGTTAAATAGATTTGGCCGTAGAAAAGGCTCAGGAATCCACGAAACGTAAATTGCCATTCCTTTTCTGGGCTTGAACTTTTTTCTATAAAATATAAATACTTTTGAAGACACTTTTACCTATAATATAACTTCACAATTCATGTTTTTGCCCAAACATTGTTTGTTGAAGTTCATCTTCCTAGTAATGACTGCAAAGATAATTTTTTCCAAAGAAACAGGGCAAGTGCGTGTTAGGTCAGGCGCAGTGTAGGGTTCCGAAGTAGTAAGTTTATCGAGTATTACTCATTAATTACTTATACTAATATAGCCGTGATAGTTTTCCTTGTAAATTCATCATATAACCTATTTCTGAGACTTTTTCACTTGTCCAACTTCAACCGTTTAACCAGCAGGGGGGGACACTTGACTCTAAAAAAAATTTGCATTTCAAAGCCAAATATTTCGCAAACGGGGATCCGTTCCAAAAATGGTCTTAGAAGGCCCATAATATGTTTGGAACACCTCCTCAACGATACTCTGCACTATAGAACGCTACGAATAATATAATCATCCTCACGTTACCTGTAGCGGAGGTACCATGGAAAAAAATGTTTTTCAATATTTTTTTCTACGATTCTGGAGTTTTAATAAATATGCCAAATTACAGCTTTCTAGCACTTAGGGTCTCGGCGCTTTATTTCGGACAGACGGACGTACGAACATGACAGAACTACAAGGAATCTAATTTTACTTCAGGACCCTGAAAACCATAATACAAAAAAACATTCTACTATAGACAATGTAACAGATGTAACTTTCTCTTCTTGATCCAACCACTACACTTTATTACAACACCCCTTCTCAACCCTTCTCGAGTTCAAGCAAATAAACAAGTGGGCATTGCATTTTCTCATCACACAATAGAGGATGTTATTAGGAAATGCGTGTCATTGGTCCACTGCACACAATAGCCGGTACAATAATGGCTCCTTTGATATACCTTCCTTTCAATCCCACAATACACGCTTTCACATGCCTTTTGTGGCCTCAATTCGGCAATAAATCGCCTATTTGTAGGCCTTCTACACATCTCGGCAATGATTTATTTCGATTGAATTATACGTATTGACAGATTACGGATTCTTTATAATATTGTATTATAACGGGGTATCCCCCGTTGAAAATATTATTGAAGTTTATTATCAAATCGTGGACTTGATTTCGTTTTTCTTCGCCGATTTAACTTATAGGGTGGTTTTAAAATGTTACAGTAATTTTACTGTTAACTTCAACTAACTTTTTAGCCGTATAGGGGCGGCTTAGAACACGGATGAGTGTCGTAGGAGGCGACTAATTCCGGCTCGCTGGTGTCAGGCTACTCGGAGGGTTTATATTAGTAATATTGATTTTAATAATTCATTATGTATTACTGTTATTATTTCTTCGTAGGGTCCGCATGGATAGTTATCACCCTCTTGGTCGATTCAATTGCCGAAATACTCATCGTGTTCCTGCTGGGGGCTTGAGAGGTCTTTCTTTTTCTTCTCTCTTTCCTGGCCGGCTTTCATGCCTTTGGTGTCACTGTCCATGGGCGACGATGGCCACTTACTATCAGCTGGATCTTCAGCTTATTTGCAAGCTATTTCCATAAAAAAAACCTTACAACTACGAAACACAACGTTATGCGTAGCTCGTAATACAATTGTTATATATTTTCAGTAGTACAGCGAGATTCTACGGCAATGATAGCTCTTCCAAGAAATTAGTTAGCATTATACATACTCATATTCGGTACATAATGTACGTTAGTCAGTTACTTTACCTTCCCACTCAGCTCACGTGCCACGGATATGAGCGTTATAAATCGCACCGACGCACAGTGGTTCGAATAGAACAAGCTAGCTAGACAAAATTATTTATTGGGTTTTTTTGCTTGGTACGGCTTTCTGATGATGTTTTATGACAGTTTAAGTGCAAAATATATACAGGGTGGTCCAAAAGTATGGAAACCCCTGAATAACTCCTCAGGAATGCATTTTGGAGGAAAATGTTTTATACAAAAGTTGTACTAATTGTACTCGACTAACCGATGATGACCTTGAATTTGACCTTGACTGTGGTTTTGAAGGTCAAATCAAGGTCAACTTAATTTTTTCAAATGGTAACCCCTATTTTTTATTCCAGATTCGGAAAGGGCAGAAAATTTTACGCAAAAACCGACCTTAACCATGACCTTGAATACTTAATCAAGGTCATTTTTCGAATTGAAAAGCCAATGTTCGAAGAATAATGCCAAACTTCTTAATTAAATTCACATCTAAAGCTGTAATATCTGCAACTAGTTCAAGATTCTCAAAAAACCGACGTTCGCCACAGTAGTTCCAATAGAAAAAGCTAGCTAGACAAAATTATTTATTGGGTTTGATTGCTTGGTATGGCTTTCTTATGATGGTTTATGACAATTTAAGTGCAAGATATATAAAAAAATGGAAGGTAGGATCACGGGTTCCAAGAAAACAAAAATTAATAATAAATATTTTGTATAATTGAGATACTTAAAAAATAACAATAGAAAAAGATTAACAACAGTCATAAAATACTTAACTAATGACTATTGCCATTTTTGTACTAAAATTGTTGATATTTTTGAAATTTTCATTTTAATTTCCCTCGCAGATTCATTCGTAATATTTCCAAAATAATTTTTCAGTAATAGAAAATCATATAGTCTATTATTACGGTTCTCTTTCGGATGTTTCTGCCATTCATCAAAAAACTCGATTTTCGAAACTGAGAATTCGTATTCTGAAAAACAGACGAAATAACAAAGTTGTACTCGACTGTGCAAGCTAAAATGGGCATCAATTGAAAGCTAACATATATGGCTATGACATATATAATTTCTAGCCCAGGTACATGAGGGTACAAGTACTTTCTGGTCTAATGAAAACAATAAACCGTCAAAAAACTACATATTTTTTTAAAATTGAGGTATTATAAAAAAACTGGGGTTAAGTATATTTATATATTAATTATAAATAAAAAGTACATACTTTTATCTTGAATATCCATCACTAATATTATTCAAAAAACTTAAAACTCACTGACATTAATGTGTTTCTGCCATTCATATAAAAACTCGATTTTCGAAACTGAGAATTCGTATTCTGAAAAACAGACGAAATAACAAAGTTGTACTCGATTGTGCAAGCTAAAATGGGCATCAATTGAAAGCTAACATATATGGCTATGACATATATAATTTCTAGCCCAGGTACATGAGGGTACAAGTACTTTCTGGTCCAATGAAAACAATAAACCGTCAAAAAACTACATATTTTTTTAAAATTGAGGTATTATAAAAAAACTGGGGTTAAGTATATTTATATATTAATTATAAATAAAAAGTACATACCTTTAACTTGAAGATCCATCACTAATATTATTCAAAAAACTTAAAACTCACTGACATTAATGTTACTTCGGTAATCGCAAAAATGCAACTGATTTGTAATTTTTTCACCCTTTCTTTTTATACTGCCCTAATTACCTAATTAGTGGTTGACATTAGTGCAAAATAATTCTCGGATTTGTGTTAGTTGGGGTATTGGTTAGGGGCTCAGGTATACAATTCCGGGAAATTCAAAATGACTTTTGTCCAGCTAGCTTGTTCCATTCGAACCACTGTGCGACGTCAACGCCAGAGCACTTCGAGTGCGCCGTGATTCAAGTAGCTGTTTCGGTTACTTTATGTCAGGCCTCGTATAAATCCGATTTGTGATATACATTAAAATAAAACACAAAAAATGTTTCTGGCTATCTACCTATATTATAGACATTAAAACCATCCAACCGATGTGCTCCAAAATGGTTTCATTTGAAAGGCAATAATGCAAAGATGGTTTGTGACGACTTATATTAGGCACTTTCGGTCCATTCATGAAGTCGATTTTTGACTTTTCATATACAAAATTTTTTTAGCGTAGTAGCACATGCCGGATATCCGCCAGTATACATTGAATATATCGTTTGCTTCCAGGATACGTTGATCTTTCGCACAAATGGTATTAATTAGATTCATTCAAATGCATTCTGGTTAAAAGTAATGATCTTAATTCCTCTAAATTGGGACTGAGGTTCCTGCATAGCGATGGAACAGTTACAAGTTGAATGATGTTTATATTATATGTATTAAGAATTCATTATAATATTTCTTCTCGATACAGTAAAGAAATATAATTATGAGTACCTCAATACACGCTCTCAAAATCTACCAATTCGGTTATTTTTCGTCAGTATCGGGAAGATCCCTTTTAACCCGCCAAGAACCCTTTTAGGATCAGTATTTGAATATTGACACCGTAAGAATAATATACTCACCCTATTGATTTAAAAAATCTCAAACATCTATAAATCATGAAGAGAAAAGCGTCACTACCCAACTGTACAAGGTTCTATTGAGCTGTCGTCATCAATTTCAACGGCCAGTTTCAGAAGATTGATTTTAGGGTAGTTCTGAATTGTAACGGGATTTATATCCGCCATAGAGGATTACTGTAGACCCCTTGCGATTATAAAGGGTTAGCAATGGACGTGGAATGGGTTCTTTAAATTTTCAAGGAAAAAAACCTTAAAATGGGTATGCACTATGGTGATTATTTTTGTTGGAGTTTGCTGGACTCTGTTCCACCTAAATCCCAAAAATGATCGTAACTGTTGATATGTTTACTTGTCATGCTGTTATTTTTCTATAGCTGCAACATTCTACCTAATACGAACTGTGATTTTTTTTGTTTTGCTTGTAGTTGAGGAAACCATAAGTATTCCTTCTTTTCTTTGCGGGTTTATTATCGGGGATACTTTTAAAAATGTATTTGCTAGTATCTTTAGCATGATAATAATAGGGATTCTCGAATTACGAGAGTATGTAGGCAAATAATATTTTGCATAAAATAGTTAATCTGCGTTCCCGTCTGGAAACTTAAAGTACATCTTTCTCAACTGATGGTAAGTGGCGATGAATTCCAAGATGTTGAGCGAACTTAGTAAAACTCTCCTCTCAGGAATACCAACGCGGCCGCGCGGGCTAGTTATTTCTTGCAGCGCGCATAACAAATGAGAAGGTAAACCGCGACCTTTGTATTTGCGTGATGTTCAGGACGCAAGGATGGATATTCGCCGTACGTCAGATTGTTCCACGGAGAAACTGGAATATGAATTATTTTGTACAAAAGCTAAAACTAAAAGGCTACCTACCGTGCGCCTATGCTCAATACTTTTCTGATTAGTTCAACCAGATTTGGTTCCCTAATCACGCCTCTCCTTCGAATCCGCTGAGTAATAATTGTTAGCCTACGTGGAATTTTAATTAATATCAAATGCATTTCATCAGTACATTGCATAATTATTTATATTCCGAGCTGTATAATAATACACTTTTGTAAGCCTTTGAATTAGTCAATTCATGAGTTATAAAAATATATAATATATATTTTTTTAAAGATAATATCGACTTAAAATTTCAGTCTTTCTTCATTTCAAAGGAAATTTGTGCCAGAGCAATAAATGAGATCCGATATATGTAGTATTTTTAAGAACAATCTTTAGGAGTTTTATCCCATTCTTTAAATGCTTCTTACGTGATATTTTACAGGGTGGTGGAACTCAACTCCAGGCATTTCCCAGTCGGGCTGGCAATATTTTACGACACGCCTTAACGTGTTTTGGTGTGAGTGAAAATATTTCATAAACGCCTGCTTCTTTTAGGTTTGAGTTAAGCCATCTGGAATTTGTTCAGGACAAAACATATGTATTACCACTAGTACTATTAACCTGTGTTGGGCTTTGTTTAGCTTTGAATTATTTTCAAGATTTTTCCATAAACTCTCTGTTTACAAATTTTAACTTTTACAAGTGTTTGGTCAAGTATTGTTAAGGTTATCGTGGTGCCAGACTAGCCAGATGCACTTGGTAAAATACAAAACAAAAGAAAAACGAGCGTAATAAACAAAGAAAATTATAGTGTTGAATGAAAAATATTATCACATCATTACTGCTGCACGCGCGTTGCCTGAAAATCATGATGCTCTTTCGCTTCAACTCAAAGTCACTACGGGTTACTGAAATCGCTCTGTTACTAAGTATAGAATTTGTATGGAGATTCTTTACAAAGGAGCGATTAACGTAACCGTTAGTGACTCTAAATTGGAGCGTTACGCATTGAAATTAATTGTGACTATTTATAACAACGAATGAACCATAGAAGCTTTGTTTGATCATTGGAATTCGTATATATATATATATATATATATATATAGGAATTAATTACATTATGTAAATGTGTTCCCAATGAACACACGTAATCATCTATAATTGCTTCGGTATTTATGTCATGCCGAACAAATACGGGCAGAAGTGATAATTCGATTAAAAACTAATCATTTGGCTATCTTATTCAATATGTTCCTTGCTTTGGAGGCCACACAATGCCATCGGTCCCGGTCGTTATCCTAAGATATGCGTTTTACTATGTCGCAGGCATTAGAGTGGCATGAAAACTTTCGACATTTTGGTCATTAGCCTTTCCATCAATCCTTACAGGAGCAGCATGGTGAAGTATGCTCTCGGTCTCATCGAGAGACCCGTTTTCAATAGCAAGCCTTTATTGAGCAGTAGCCATGGGAAAGTCGCTTCAATTCAGATGACTTAATTGCTCCTTTGTCAGTAATTACTTGGTAAACGCACCAATTTGTTTTACTGCCCTTTTAAAATTAGCAGCTTTTTCCCGTCCAATGACACCGCAGAAAGGTACAATTTTTATTTAATGATGATCGAGAGATAATTATTCTCTTAGGTAAGTTACAAAACCAAGAAATTTGTCTGTCGATATCGACACGGTGGTTTAATAACATCGCATTAATTATTCATGCGCTGCTAACGGCCTGAGACTTTGTAGCGAGCGTACAGGGCTTTGTATTAGGGTAAAAGTAATTAGACGAACTTGCACTTCAATTACAACGCAGGTTTATTGCAAGAGCGTAGGCAAATTGGTTTCCAGGCTTCCTAGTTGTTTTGGTTGTACTAACGTGTAACACGTTACATGCAGTGTTATACTCAGAACTATATCGATAGATGAGGAAGAAACAATGAGCATTCTGATAACATTTATTTAGTGACAAAAACGCAGCATGACCAGCAAAACTTTGCCAAAACTAAAAATATTATATCTATACAAAATCCTAAAGTAAGTTACAGAGCATCTGATACAAAGACATTTCAGTTTTAATTGTAAATACAATTTGTTTATCTCTAAATGAGTATTTAAAAATGCCCGTTACAGACACTGCGATTAATTATAATCCGGTATTAAAGCTTCAATAAATATTGCTGTTTAAGTTACGCAAAAATCATGTATGATGGAATTGTTCTGGAGAGGGAGAGGAAGAGGGAGAGGGGAGGGGTAGAGAGAGGGAGAGGGAATTTAATAGTCAATAATAGTAAAGCAAAAATCAAGCATTGACCGCTGCTGGGTCGCAGCCAAGCCTAGCTTCTATACAATATATCTATTCCAATGAATAGTCACAACAAAACAAAGCAAAATTGGATTTGTGTCTGTTAATCACTAACAATAAACTCGAGCGCGAACTAATCCGATAGCAACTTCCTCGCATATCTTGTTGCGAAGTTTGTCCAACTTGTGATCAGTTGCCGCTGAGGGGTAATTGACGGAATTATATCACTAATCGCCTTGTTTCACACGGAATTACCCACTGTGGGTTATGTGGGGATATATTGTACGGTTGAACCCTACCTCATAATGGATGGCAGCAAGAATGATAAAGGTATCTTTATTCCTAATTCTTTTGCCGACTGTATCTGACAATCCACCAGATAGAAAGTGGCTATCATCACCGATGGATATCAAAGCGACATCGAAGGCATCATTTATGCATTGCTTACCAAGAAGAAGTGAGAGAAAAAACGAAAGATCTGTCTCTCGAGCTCCTAGCCGGAATATGACGAGTCATTTGATGACTGCCTCAAGCATTAAAATGGTATTAGCCAGGTGGGATTCATGAAATGATACCAGCAGGTAATATTATTAATGAATGGGGTCAGTATCCTAAATGAATTATTTTTGCACCCCTCACTCATAAGTTGAAGTCCTTATAGCCTAGTTGGCAGCGACTTTGCCTGCGAAGCGAGGGCCGAGGGACCCGAGTTTAATTCCCGACCGGGACAGATGTATATGTGACAGAAAAATACTATATTTATGTTCGAGTCATGGGTGTTATTGTGATGTGTTGTGTGTGTCGTCCATGCCACCTGCAACACGGTAAAAACCTACTGCAGGGGTATGAGTATATAAGCGTTTATTTATTATAATATATTATTAACTAGGAAATCGCGCTCGCTCCGCTTCGGGAAAAATAGTAAAAAAATGAATAAGTTAATATAGCCTATGTCACCCGGGAATAGTGTAGCTTCCCAACAGTGAAAGAATTTTTCAAATCGGTTCGGTAGTTTCGGAGCCTATTCAATGCAAACAATCAAATTTTTCCTCTTTATAATATTAGTATAGATAACTTGAGTTTCACTTCAAAAACTTATATGAAATGTAAGAAAAATTGTAAGAAACGAATCTCCGCATAGTAATGTTTACAAAAGCACGCCATGGTTGGACTAGACAACCGTGAAATGGATCGTGGAGGTAAACTGCTTGTAGTGTACTTTGAACGGCAATCCGATAGACTGACGGGCCATGCATCTCCGTTCAGACCAACAGTGAGTACCGAGAGAGTATCGCGAATCAGTGTCTTGGAATGCAAGGAGGATTTATGTAGGGGTAACTTCACTAAGTTACCCCTACATAAATCTTCCTTGTATTGTAAGTGTACAACAGTGCTCTTTGTTTAATACCGTATTAAATTGAAGTAAATGTGAAGATGTTTGTAACTCTTTCACGCAATAACTATAATACTACACGGCTTTCCATGACACTTATTACACAGATAGACCGTGATCTGGAATAAGATATAGGGTACATGATTTTATATGTAAATCATCATGAATTGAACATGGTTTGTTATTTTTATGCCGATATTTTGATACAGTTGAATTGACAGTGGTCACGGCTGAACTGCGGTGTGAAGACAAACACTACTCACTATCCCGTACTTGAAGCAACAACCCATAATTATTCCACTGTTGGGCTCGGGGTCTCCTCCCTCAATGTGAGGGGTATAGGCCATAGTCTACCACGCTGGCCAAGTGCGGATTGGTAGATTTCACATGCCTTTGAGAACTTTATGGAGAACTCTCAGGTCTGCAAGTTTTCTCACAATGTTTTCCTTCACCGAAGGAAGTAATAATTTGAAAATTAGAGGTGCGTGCCAGGATTTGAACTCGGATCCCCGCGTTTGGGAGACCAATGTTCTAACCGCTAGGTTATCATTCCTTATATTATCCCGTAATTATTATCCTGGAAAATGTAGTAAAAGTTACGGGCAGAGCGCTATTTTCAAATATTTTTTTTACAAACGGACGATCAATATAACAACAGAGTCGTTGAACAACCCTTTAAAGCCTCTAACACATGCGGTTGGCTGACGGTTAAAAGTGTGATTGACGGCAGCGGATTACGATGTTCACGTGGCTTGACGTGTGTAGACGGAAACGTTGGGAAACATAACCGCATGGGGAAATATGTTGGGAAATAGAACCGTATTGTTGTAGATGTATGGGGACTTAAATAAACCATTTATTTATTTATTTAGACTGCCAAAAATACACAACAGCGCGGTAAGGGGTTAGTGACCAACCCAAAAGACGAAATTGACATGATGCTCAAAAGCCTCCATCGTGGCTTAACGACTGTTATCTTAAGATAACAACTGAGATCTTAATGAAAGCTTTACCTTAATGGAAGTGCTCAAGAATTTCTTACCACTAGCGGTCACTCAACTCAACCTACTATCAACTATGAGAAGTCTTATTGTTAGTTATATTCTTTAGACAAAAACACTAATAACTTTAATAGGTACATCCATGGAACAAACATTTCCTTCTCCCAAAAATATTCGATTCACGAATCGTAGGGAATTGAAACCAGGACAGTGACCTTAGTAGCTTTCCAAGCTCGAGTCACCAACTTTCCACTTAGTTCAGTCGGCAATATGTCTTATTTGGAACCAAATGGAACAGTGAGTTAAATTATTTTTTATATCTTGTATGGATAAACCAGAGCTAGTTGATGAAAAAATGCATTTTACTTTTTCAATCATTCCACTCTAACTAATATATAGAAGAAAGAAAGAAAGAAAATCTTTTATTTCAGCACAGGGCACTGCAATAGATTCAAAAATCAGCTTAAAAGTAATACAATGCTTAAAATTAGATGTTTATATACTTATTTAATAAAGAAAACAAGAGAAATGTCAATTAACAGTACTTCAAAGATATCCTTTTAGTATGTACACATTATTATTCACTATTATAATAAAGAGCTTTTCTTAAATGCAGGAGAAGCGTGAAGTCTTGAATCAACAAGCTATTATAATTATACATCATGATACTCGTATCCTCAGATTAAAGAAATAAAAGGCAGATATAACTTTCGCAAAGAAATGTAACGAATGACGTGAAGCCGCTTTTTCACTATGTGTGCATGACAACCATATTGACAGCTAGCAGTGGCATCGTAGAGACACATACTTCTTTGTGTGTGTAAGTTGCCACACTGAAAACAAAAAGTCGCAATCTCCCGCAATTTAGTAAATATTTTTTGCCATATTTTCGACTTGAAATATTACGCACAATTAAATTGGCAAATTATTTATTATTATATCACTAGTTATCAAAAAGTATAGATATTAAATATGTCAAATGTTCTTTTAAAATACAGTAATTAATATGTTGAATTGTTTTAATTTATGGTTTTTTCTCTTTCGGGTAGTTATTTTTCATTGAAAAATATCAAAATTTTAATACATTTATTATAATTAAAATACATAAATATATATATAATATACGTCATCTTCATTAAATTGCAATGCATAAACAAAGAAAAATTTGGATGGCCAATCATTATCTTGCCTACTTTGAGGAATAATAAAATCCCATTTATCTCGTATAATAGCATTTGTCGGCAATCTGCAAAATAAAATAATTTATTGAGTAGGCGAAACAAGAACTAAAATATAATACAATATTTTCTTTCAATCGTGCATTTTATCGTAGGCAAACGTGATATTTTCATTTTTAGTATAATACGGGTACTCACGATATATATTTTATACGCCGATATAATACCCGTATTATACTAAAAATGTTTACAGTCCGCGATGAGTTGAGTTTAAAATCATGTGATATTTTCAATCAACCAGGTTTACCTATGTTAAAATCCTTATTTTATCCCTCTAATCCTTTGTACAATCTATCTTATGTTTGTAATAACCCAGCGACTGGTATTTATGCATTGGCTGCATTTCCTCATTTTTAGATTTAGTTAAATAAATACAACTATTTACTTTTAAAATATTTTTTTTTATATAAATTCATAATCAGTGTTCAAATAACCCATGCATATTTCCCCTAATTTAGGGTAATCGATTTTCATATAAAGCTGGTATTAAATTGAATAATTGTCGAGGTTTTGTGTTCCGAGCGCACCGCAAAAATATTATTATAAATAAATAATAAAATAATGAACAGTTACCTGTGAAAAGATATCTAATCTTCTTTTGCTTGATTTTGGGAACAACTTTAGCAGTGTTTAAAATTGCAAGACGGCATTTTATCTGAGAAAATTATTTAATAAATTTTGACAATTGTGACATGAAAGCTATTTGACGCTTTCTTTAGTACTGAATCGGGTTTGTATTTGCTTTTTTAGTTTGTATTTGCTTTGGTAGCTTTACATTTTAGTTGGATGAATATATCTGCCTTTTATTTCTTTAATCTGAGCTCGTATCTTCAAAATGAATTTATTATTACTACAGAATCATAATGACCACTTCTGGTTAATAACTACTAATGGTGTCTCAGCTCTATTATTCGGTGTCAGCTTTGAATGATGAATTAATTATTTACCGTTCCGATTCGTTCCGTTCCGTTGCCTAATAACTGCAGTGTATCACTGTACTTCCGTCGTAGAGAAATTCACGATAGATACTAAGTTGCGTAGATCATTCCAATTAGTTGAATGATTCAAAAAAATGTAATAAATTATGAATATTGTATAACAACTTAGATACAGTCGAATTACGCAACTGTAATCATAGTTATACATCGCTAGGAGAACGATGGCTTCGGGCAGGGAAATAAAACACTGGCTCTAGATTTTAGAGTCTAGAAGCTATTGATATGACAAGATGCCATATTGTTTTACCACATTACGATGATATTGTATTGACGAGGCCAAAATACTTTAAGTAGGCAAAAAAGAAAAAAGTCGACATATACAGGCAGCAAAAGAGCAGAAAAGGTATGCAGGACATGAAACAAAAGCGTTCGGTAATATTTTATATCGCAGAACGTTTATGTTATTGATTTATCAATTTTAAATTGTACCTTGCGTATATTGGTAGCATTTTACATTGATTAAAACACAAAAATTCGGTAATATAAAAATTCTGTAGTAATTCCCGAAAGTTTTTGTTTCATATCCTGCATACCTAATTCTTTGGCCCACTGTACATGAGAAGAACGACTATTAACGGCCCTTTTATTAAGACAGTTATATTTATTAGATTTTTATAAGGTATTTTATTTCTTTTCATCGTACAAAAATTAAAAAAAGTTAAGTTAAAGTACGCTTTGCATTCGGTGGACGCAGGTTCTTATAAATAATAGTTAAAGGACGCCACAGTTATTTGAACGAAAATTTTGACGTTATTTTGTGAGCATTTAATTTTCTTGATTTGAAGTCTACATACTCCATACATATCATGGTCGGGGCAGACATTTGTGCAACAAATAAAAATGTTTTGATCGGATCGCGGCTTTTCAGAGATTATAGGAATACATTATAGCAAATCTGATATATTTTTCTCGAGTACTTTTTTATTGAAATCGGTTATTTTTCGGGTAAAATTTCTTTATACGTTTCTACAAGATACTCCTAGAAATTGGGTTCAAAAATGTGTCTCAAGCCCTCATAATATTCAATTACTAACATCTGGATGCTCATTTAAACTAAATTCAAGTTATTATCATAAAAAGTAACATTCCAGATACATATTTAAATTTCAAGAATTATCCTACAGATAGGGTAATTCCAGGATTGTGAAAACCATTACATATAAAAGTAAATGTCAGAACCCAATTTTGTTTTCGCCAATAACAGCAAAATTATTCTAAAATATATGCTGAACCCAAACGAAAAGGGCCTAATGTTTATTTAACTGGGACTTCTAACTGAGATGTAATGAACCCCGATGTCGGAAATTGGATAGAGAAAATCCTTGTGTTACTGTTTTTTTTTTCAATTTTACCAGGTTACCCGAGACCTACAGTATGTTAATATAATTTATCGGATACATGTGAAGACATGTAAAATTTTATTCAGGTCTTAAATCAGATAGGACAACTCCCTTATCTGTGTCAGACTAAGATGGGTAAAAAAGTGACATAAGTTCTATGATATTTGCAGTAGTATTTGTATTTGACATCTGTCCTATTTTGCCTCGACTTAGCCTAATTAAGACATGGGTGTTAATCCATCAGATTTTTAATCTATATCTATACTATAATAAAACTCAAAGTGTCTGTTTGTTTTTATGTGATGCCCGGTCACATAAAAACCCTTGAACAGATTTCGATGAAAATTGGTGAAGTTGTTACTGATACCCTGAGTCATATTTCAGATAACTTTTCATCCCGAAAAATTGAAAGGTTTTCTGGGAAAACAAGATAAAAGTTTCAATAAGTTAAAACATAATTTCCATATGCAAAGCTGCGGGCAACAGCTAAATGTTTACTAAAATTGTACATGTTTCTTTCTTTTTCTTCTTTCTTGGCCGGCAACCCATCAGTGATGCCTTTGGTGTTGCTGATATTCATGGGCGGCAATAGCCACTACCATCAGGTGGATCGTCAGCTCGTTTGCCCGCTATTTCCATAAAAAAAAGTATTCACATTTATCTGACGCATTATAGTTCTGTATTTTTTATGCTTTAATCGAAGTATTTACCTCTAAAGATAATCTCACCGCGCTTAATTGACTGACAGGCTCACATTACTTCGACACCGATGACGCGTGACATTATGACATTAACGGACATTATGAGACATGTGATGCCAAAATGACCTACACGGCCCCTACCATATCTACCTTATCGTTAAGGTCGATGCATACGTAACGTGTTTTTACCCCGTACGGGACGGGACGTGAAATTTTGGAAACAAAGTTTCATAGAAAATGTTAACGGTAGCGCATTAAATTTATGCCTCGTCCACGTCCCGTCTCCGTCCCGTCCACATTACGTATTCATCGACCTTTAGTGTTAAAGACGTGGGGCATATTGTCAATCTTATAGTGTCAATCACACCACTAATTTTGCTCTTCTTCGGTAAGACGGCTTTGGGCAATTGACTGACCTAATTTTATATGTACGTATATCATCGTGGATTCTAAGCATTTAAAATGCAACTGGTACCTACTGACCATTGGTTTTTTAGAATACCTACCGTTATATAAAAATGCTGATAGTGAATGAGATGATATATATGTAAAAGAGAGATAATAATATTTACACTGTGAAAGCATAATGAAAGCCTTTCAATCTCTCTCCTATAAAGCAATGATCTTTAGATGTAACTTTGTTCTAAGGCATAACTTGAAATGTTTCAAATGCGCTATCAAGACAACTCTGTGCAATATTGCATACTCGTCTATTCCTAGTTCTAGATAAACGATTAAGATTTTGCGTTTTAATAAGTCAAAGTAGTATCCTTGTTAAAGTAATGTTCTCAGTAATGATACTAATGGGTGATCTTGAAACTAAATCAGAATATAAAAGAGTATAGGAGTTTTGGTATAAAACTATTTGCCGAAAATGGATAAAATCCGGAACTCATCAGAATACCGATTCATAAATTAATTTGTAACTTCAGGAGTTTACTATAAAATATTACAGTTATACCCATTTAATTTTAAAGTCCTACTTCTACCTTATTTAATTTTTAAATTATACGTTCAATATTATCTTCTACCAAATAAAACCCTGAAATAGCACACGAGGCAAATATTTTTGTTACATACAGCTGATCTTTCTAAGACATAATTAGATTCCTATCTTGATTCTGCGGTAAGCTTAACTCGATTTGATCCGAGGCCCCTGAGGCTTTAATAAGGTAACTTCCCTGTTTCAATAATGTACTATCGTTTTATCAGTAGATTACGGTCAAACTTTGTCCTCTTGTTGATAATAAGGAATGAATAAAAGAATAGTAATAATTGAGTTTCATGATTTTTTAAGGTCTTGTGTTCTCATTTGGCATTGTGGCAAATGTGAGGTGCTTTAAACTAACCACTGTAAACTATCACCACATTTTAGCAAATAAATATTGGAATAAATGTTATTATTTTTTTTATTTTCAGCTTTATCTAACCTTTGAAAGTCATGCTGAAAATAGTGACATAAAGTATTATTTAATATAATTATGTATAACAAAATTACATGAAAATGAAGAAACGTAAAAATAGGCTGCAGTCGAAAAACGCGTGACAGATAACAATATTTTTGGTGAGTTATAAAAATATACAAATTCATCTAAGATTCCCAAATTCAAGCCATCGAAATTATGAGCAAACTTCTTGATATCATTAATGTGTGACCAACTGATGATGTTGAAAAATGGTAGTATAGATCGCTTTGTAACAGTCCAAATGTAATATGTTTCTGTTGTCTCCATTGTCAGCAAATACATCTTATGTATGAGGTTCAGAACTCTGTACTTTGGTCACATTTAGTAATTATACTGTCAGTTGTATATAAAGCATTGTAATACGAGTGGCAGAGAATGGCACATCAGACACGTATAAATTTAATTATCAAGACTATTCAGCGTCAATTAGTAGAATCGTTACGTGTGATCGCTTTCACACATGTAACGGTTGTTAGGGTGATAGAATTATTTCAGCTTTACGAGATCCGGCAAATATTCACGAGATTATTGTCTGACTAAAATTATGAGATCTAATCTCTCGGATGTAACAATTTTGGGGGATAAATAAGATTATTGATCTACTTAGATTAAAAACTTAATTTTATAATAATATTATCCGACTCAACTTTTTATTATATGACCTTAAAAATGGAGGCTGTGCATCATTATGGATATTAATAATAACCTAGGTATCGCCGATGCATTCCCAGACTTGCCGGCAAGAAAATAAAAAAGTACTTAAACCTATTAGTATAGTAATATTTGATTATAGTAAAATTTGAAAAAATAAGATAGTGCGATTCTATTTAATTTTACAACAAAAGAACGCAATTATTTCAGGGTGAATACACCGATTGATGACCGGCTGCGTTGTGTTACATATAATTTTTATATAATTTATATACCTATTTGTAATATAACTTATCTCCCCATAAATCTTTGTATAAGTTAGTACGTGAAAAAATAACAACTAACTCTAATTTGAAAGTGTTGTTCGTTGCTATACAAATGACTTGAGAAATATTCTATCTATAGAATGTCCGTAGGTTGCTACTCAAAGTAAATTATAATTTTCTGCAGCAGCTACCATCTAGAACTTATTAAATTATGAAGTCTAATTTCCTTTCCTTAATATTGACTGCACCAATTTGCACTTTATTAAAAGTGTGATTCAATTATCTTCCTTGATAATGTTGTATCGAAGCTGAAATTATGCATGATCAATTTGCTAGAGAGAATCGCTTGAGAGCGTTTATAAATTTAATAATTCACGTTCATGTATCAAGTTTAAGGACTAAATTTTATGATATTCTTCATATAAGTATTATGAAGTAATTCTAAAACGTGTTCCTCCAGCTTTATTATTTTACTTCCAAATAATAATATAACTGTTTGAATTATTTACGGCATTCATTCATAACAATACAGCCATTCAGAAATCTGTTCGGAAAGTTACTAAATTAGTATATTAAAGCGATAAACACAAAATAATTATATTGTTGTGTCTGATAACTACACCTGACAACAAGAGTGTCGAATATAATTATACTAGTTTCATAAGACTACATCAAAAACAATTAAACGTTCAAATCATACCAGTGAACTAAACAGTCAGGACATGTTCTGCAAAAAAATGTTAATATATTAGTTAGATATTTCATTTCTGCTTGAATTTATTTATTTTCCAGAGAAAAAATACATTTCTATTTTGAACAAAAAAAATATTGTTTTCAAACAGCGGTTATAGTATAAATTTTGTTGCCGCTATGTACGCCCACCTTGGAACAGCTCTGATTACACAATCAAATCGAATATTAGAGTTGGCTTCATTAATGCTGCATTACCTTGTTATTTGTTTTGATTTTTAAGCAATAATAAATGAAAAAAAGTAATCTAAAATTATGATAGTATTATTGTTATTGTATTGTAGTATTATAGTTGTTTGGTGTGTGTATAATTTTGAATTATTTTAAAAATGTATGCAAGCAAAGTTTTAGAACAGGTACGATTTATATTTAAACGATATTATGGAAACAAAACGAAGCATATTAATAACAACGCCCAATTATATTAAAAAAAATATTATATTTGACGTACAGAATTGTTCACGTTACTCTTATCATTACAAATGCATGCAATAAAAAAGTAATTTGAGTAAAAACCACGAATAACTTGGTATGTAAAGAACTTTTCGACCCAAGATAATATCTTGAGCTTCATGCCAAAACTTTTCAGACAATTACACCGAACCCCGAACAACAGATAAGACTTTAACTTTCCTTGTCGTCGGTCAAGGCCCCACTAACACAATTTGGGTTATATATTGATATTAAGAATAAATTAGGGCCAAACTTTATATTACATCGTACCCACTAGCGTTTTCTTATCAACGGATAACTTTTATAACTTCCTGTAATCCAATTATGGAGTATCACTAAACATGAATTCCTTATGTTTTGGGTATATTACTTTTATCTTTACTTTTTTGTTGGTTACTTTTATCTTTTATGTGTTCTATTATAACGTTTTTAAATTTAAATATACAAAATTATCGCATATTTTGAACGTGATATGATTACAAAATGAGTAATAAACTCACTCAAAATATTAAGGAACAACTCCAAACTCTCAAGTTATGACAATAGAAATTTTCCATTCAAAATATTTCCTCACACAGAATTATACAGGAAAAATTCAAACAATTTTTTCAGTACCTGAAAATCGCGTTCATAATTTGTATTACCTACTGAGCACGTTATTGTAATTAATTAAAGTGGGGAAGGAAGCGAGGAAAGAATTAGTGAGTTAAGCCTCGTACAAAAGTTTCGTTGTAAAAGCAAGTAAATTAATATTATTCATCGTGCGTCTATTGATGATTATTACAGTCGTACTAAAGACGTGAGTAAGAAAGACGATTCATTAAAATTTAATATTGAAACAAAATTTTTGAAACACATTATAATATAGTCCGATAATAATTCTTACTTTATAAAAATGTCTACGATGAACCCGTAATGGCAAAAACAGAAGTATGTGGGACTTCAATAGCATGAAATATTTTTGCACACAAAACACACCTCAAAATACGGAACACACTCACGTATTTATTAAACGATAAATCTTTATATCATGTTCTTATATTATGAAAGGGTTTTAAAGTTACAGTTGTTATAGTTGAATAAAATGGTTTTGCAGTTAAACTGATGCTAAGTACCCTTATTCAACTGCATGTTATTTAACCTCAAGTTTAAACACCAGTTAACTGAAAAGGAACACTTCAGTAGTTTCAAAACTACTAACAAAGCAGAAACAGAATTCAGTATCGTAGCAAATAGAATCTAGTAAAACAATCGCCATGTTACCTACGTAAATGTTCTTGCTTCATTAATATCTACATGGCAAACAATTTGTCAGTGAATAGACGTCGAAAATACGTAGAAAACGAAACAAAAGCAAAACTACTGGACTGTAAAGCAAACTTATCGACAAACGGAAACAGAATCGAAACGTTTAATTATTCGCTAACTCGCCGATTGTTTTCTAAACATAATCATTTCATAATAATAAGTCAAACAAAGCTGAACCGTATTTGAGTCTGTTAGAATCCAAAATCATTGGCATTGATTTGAACTACTAAGTTTAAGAGTCAAGGGGAAAATTTATGGTTGGCTATTAAAAGTTTCGCCTGTGTAACCCGTATAAATGTAGAACTTACATACTTACTTAGCGAATAACACGTTGTCATAATAACTTGCAAATCATCATCTTCATGTAACTTTTTATGACCTGTGGCAGCTTTGGTGTTATGCAATGGTATTTTTTTAGCGTAAATGATGTATATATGATGTATATGATGGATATAGCTGGAGTCGGAATGTTAATGTTTGTGATTATTATGTTCCACTAGTGATAAAATTTGTATTTACGTATTACATAAGTTTCTTTCAATGTTGGAACGATCTTATCGCGCGTTATGAAAGGGGGCTAGACGGAAAAAAATTCTTACGAAAAGTTGTCACGACAGTTTTTGAAGTGATTCAGTAATATGAAACTAGATGACTCAGAAAGTTGTACAGCGCCATCTAGTTTCATATTGCTGAATCACACTGCTGAGTGCGTAAAACAATACTTAAATCGAAAGGAACTTCGTTCCATCCAGGTGTCCCTTGACACCTCTCAAGTTTTTTTTATATGCATGAGAAACATAAAATTAATAAAAAAATATATTCTCGGTCTGAGAAGAACACTGTGTGTATTCTTCTCTCACCCACGATACAGGGAATCCTATTTAATTATCCTAAAATATTTTATTAATCCTATTTAATATTAATGGAATCAATTTTTTAATGTGGGGCTATGAGTGTGTAGCATTTATTTATTTACTCACAAAAATGATGTTTATAAAATCCATTCCTACCACATGAGGAAAACAAAGTAAAACAGATTAACAGACCGACCAAGTTCTCAGCTTTACATAATCAACTTCAATTTTATTTAATTTTCCAATAACCATCTGTTACCAAGCAACGTTACTCAGGGTAACTGTATAGCAGAAGGCAATTAATTCCTCTGTACCCGCGAGCTAATCAAATTCCTACCACTCCGAGTAAATCGGCTTCAGCACAATCGGTAACAGATGTTGTGCTCAAAGGATTCTACATTTTTCTGGAGCAAAAATTTTTAATTAATCAATGGTACTCTTAGTGCTAGATATAATTGAATTAATTGCTTTAATTGGGGAGAAGGGAGCATCTTTTCAATTTTAACCTAACGTCTAAAAATTAAAATATTATACAAGAAGCGTTTTTATGCTCATGATAGTGCAAAATAGGTGCTAAATATTTGGATAATTCTATCTTACCTTGGCAGATTTTAAACATTCTACGAAATAAATTGTCAAGATTTTTTTGCCGCTACATATAATCCATCAATCTACCCCAACGACTGGCTAACCTTGATCTATTACTTATCATTAACACAAACAGTAGGACTATAAACACTTGAAAAATAAGAAGACTTAAAAATAATGTAGATTAGGGCAAATCATATTTTATTCCAAGAAATATTCAGCTATGAAATATTAATATTTTGTCAGCACCTAGCCTTTATAGTCTTTGTAATAACAATGGATATTGTATTGAACGAAAAAAGAAAAAGAAACGAAATTCCTAAAAATTACGAGACCCGAAGTTCTAAAAGTAATTTTCACGAGTCATTCGCAGGTCCTTAAATATTACAAAAATTTTTGCTCACTAAAACTTAAGTTACAAATTAAAAATGGACACGAGGCGGCGCTTTTGAAGAAAAATAATGTAGAACCAAAAAATAAATAAAAGAAGAAAGAAATGAATTGTATTCCGTAAAAGACATCGTAAGGAAACTTTGAGGGTTCTTCAAATTGTATAAGGTACGAGTAGTCAAGGTTGCCAATGCGCTTTTGGCTAGCGTGGTGTGTTTCAGGTCTTTATCCGGAGAAAAGACTTCTTCTCTTATATTATTAAATTAATCTGGAGGTAACTTTAATGTTTGTAGTAAAAAAATTATGTCATGTTAAGGCATTGAAGTATAATTACTAGCGTATAGAACCGACACCACGAACACCATGTATGTCACAATGCATTGGCGCCACTTGGCTTCAATCTTCAATGGATTCGTTCGATTTTGAAAGGAGAACGGGGGCTCAATTTTGAAAATGGAACCTCCCGTGCGGAGCACACATTTTGTTCGAGATGTCTGTTCTATGATATTATACTTCAATGTGTTAAGGGATACCTTTTTTGCATGCGTTTTTCGAGTGTGGCTCGTCTGGGTGTTAAAGGATTCCAAAAGCGAAACGAAAGCCGTTATTTTGTAATTACTTACATATTCTGCATTTCATTTGATATCATTTCTTATATTCCTATCTTACAGATTCCAATCAAGAAACGGTCGGAGAGAATAAAAGATGAGCAAAAAAACACGGAATGCAATAAATTCTTCGCTGGAAATAAATTAAGTGAATTCCTTACCATATCATCACCGCTCCTTTCAATTCAATCATCCGTCCTTTATTTGTTCTTGCACTTCGGTTCTTGGGTTTTTTTTGCCCCTGCAATCTGGAACCAAGTCGTATTCTTATTTGAGCTACTTGATTAAAATGTATGTGGAAGACAATGATATTATATACAAGATATGCCAAGATGGCGCTGAAATTATGTCAGTTGAATTTAGACAACTGTAGCGATTTTAATTCAGACAGTTGATAGCTGCCTCTGACTGAGGCCGTCTTGTGAGCCGTGAGCTGTCTTTTTCACTATTATGGTTTTAGTAGTGCCATCCCTTTTTCATAATTTGCCAATGTAATAGTGATTGATTTAGTGAAACAAAAGATAAACGTGTGTGTGTTGTAGCTCGGTTGGAACAGATTTTTTGGTTGATTTGTAAGGGCATAACGTATCTATAGTTTAATATCATTGGTGGAAGACAAAGCGCTAGTAGTAGGCTATAATAGTATTAGCTCAAGAGAGTAGTAGCTTATGAGTTGTAATGAGTAGTAATATTATGTACTACTATTTCTTCTGTGGTAAAACATTAGATAACCACATCTATCGCATTAATACCATAATGCGGGCTCCACATTCGCGCCGTGAACACCCGTTAAAGCCGCGAACCGCGAAGAGAGGCGAGACTCGTTGCCGTGAGGTTGTTCTTCCTATCCAAATGGATACGGAGAACGGTGCGTCATATTGAGCGTCAGTTGGACGAACGCCGTATTGGGGCGGCTTAGAATACTAACCCCCGATGTCACGCCGGATGGGTGTCGTAAAAGGCGATTAAATCCGGCCCGCTGGTGGTAGGGCCCTCGATAGATTGTATTGGTAATATTGATTTTAATTGTTAATTAATAATCTTATTGCTACACGGTGAAAGCGGTTTTTAATGTTAAACGTCTATTTTCCAGCGAAAATAAAATAAAAACCATGAACAATTTAATCGAAGCCTACAAAGACCGACATGAACATGAACCAAACAAACCAAACAGTATATTAAAATGGTTTATATTTACCATTACTTTTCGTTCAATATTCGTAGTAGAGTATATTGTTTTATGATTTGGTAAGATACCTAAAGTGATAGGTAGCTTAGCACTCTGTTTAATTAAACTCAGTCTTTAAAAATTACCAGGTGAGCCTTTCTTGTATAAGATTTTATTCTTGTGATTCTTTCTAGTAATTTGAAAGCAAGAACATAATATTTTTGACAGTTATGAACTAATATTTTTTTCTGTAAATTTTCGTTTTTTAATATGCAAATTCTGACGACCCTGTAGCCTAGTTGACTTCAATTTCCGGCCGGAACAAATATTTACGTGACAGATAAATACCAGAAATAACAGAAAACTCAGGTCATGGGTGTTATAGTGATGTGTTTTTATTGTGGGGGTATGACTTATAATTATAACAATTTTTTTATCTATACGCTCAATGACATACCTTGTTTAAAGACGATTAAAAGTAACTTTTCATTCCACACAAATGTAAACATTATCTTAAACGAATGAGTTTAAACCCCGCATAGAAGATCTAAACTAATATTTTTAATACCGAACAGAAACGTTCAACATTCCACCTTCGTATGCTTAAACGAAACGAGCAATACTTAGAGCTATGGCAGATCGTAAAGGAATTCATAAAGTGGGGAGCGGATATTGTATACTATCCAAACATGACAAGCTTGAATAATTCAACGGCGAACGGTTCTCAGTGGATGCGGTGGAATTGCACATAATGCGTTTTTGTGACTTGAAATTTTGAAGAAATGTTTTTCAAGATTTTTGGGATTGCTCTATCTATCATTGAGTTCAAGTCAATCTCCTTGCAATGCCTTACTTTGTAGCGTGTTTAGTGGTCAACGAAAAAACCAATGTTACTAATCTAAAAAAGCAATTTGAATAAAGATTTTAAAACTGATATTTTAATTTTTTATTTCTACAATTTTAGTAAACTTTAATGATTACATTTTTTTGGCATATAATTTCCTTGTCAATCTGTCATCAAGAGAGCTATATCTTATATCACTTATTATTATGAAAGAAATATGAGTTGTTTGGCGAATCAGTTACAATGTCGTCGTTTTTACGAGCTTACCTTTCACCTGGATGCCATCGTTAACGTATCCACTCATGGAGATTGCAAGTAAGTAGGTACTTCAAACTCGATACTTTTGGTACATTCATAACAGTAAAAATATTTCCACTACACAGAGCCAGCGGACTGAATAAAAAATTTTGGAATACATATTGTGATCTTGTCAGTTGAGTCGTGAGGGGGCATCGGATATTTTGCATTTTGTTTTCCGCATCCCGATTCTTTTCCCATGAGCGAGTTGGTCAATAGCTTTTTATTTTTTGTTAAAACAATTGCGGCTACGTAAGGACGGTGAATCGCTGCGGATAAATTGGCGCTTGTAAAAAAATAATTGTTGAACATTCGTTTTCCGGCTTACATTCAGATTTATTTTAATATTTGCCAGAAAAATAAGGCACTATAGACTTTTTAGTCATAAAAAATTACAATTAAACTGTAAAACCTAGAATATTTATTCATTCTCTGTAATAACTGAAGGATTAGTTATTCAATAACACACCAAACTAGAGCACCCGGCCTTTACGCACAAATAACTAAAGTTTAACAACAATTTCTCGCTCAATATTAATCAAGATCTAATTTGTATCAGATTAGTTCAAAGCTCCGTTCATGTAAATCAGACAATCCACACATTACATGCGCAATCAGTTACAAAGACAACCGCGCCCATTTGCATGCGAAACACCACAACCCTTTTCAGTGATTAGTAGGGCTGCTACTGTCATCATAATAAATTAACATTTCTCATAATCATCGTCTCGTATCAAAAGTAGGTAGGTAGTGTAAGGAAACTGATCTTTAACTAGGAACATTATACAAATAAGAGAGGGTAGCAACTGTTAACCGAAGGTAGATAAGAAGTCAACTATTCTCATTACTTTTTCATGACATATCTCTACAAGCTGTATACAAGTATAAGTTTAAAACATTAATAAATAAGTATTATTACAATCAATGTGTTTCGAAGCTTACCCTCCCAATATTCAATTAAAAATATTTATTCATGAGAAGCAACCCTAATGTTGAGTAGAATAAGATACGAGGTGCATTAGTGTGAACTATTTCGATTATTGCCTCGTTTAATGTACGTGTCTAGTATGAGGTATGGAAGGGAATTAACTGAATTTGAAGTTTACGTCCACAACTTGAGTCTGTTTTTAGGGTTCCAAAGTAAAATCGGAACCCTTATTGTTTCGTCATGACCGTCCGTCCACAGCATAGCGCTACGATTCAGAAAGCTGTAATTTGGAATGGATATGCATTTTTTATTAAAACTCCAAAATCGTGTCCCCCCTGTCGGCTAACCGATGAATTTACAAGGAAAACTATCACAGCTATGTTAGCATAAGTACTTAATGAGTAATAGTCGATAAACTTACTACATCGGAACCCTACGTTGCGCGTGGCCTGACACGCACTTGGCCGGTTTTTAAATTTAAGTCATTTGAGAGAAAACTCTTCAAAACTGAACTAAGTATACATAATAAACTTGATATATTCAAGCAACACGATGTAAAAAAATTGGTTGTCTGTAAAGTCGGTTTACGGACAATGGTTTTACGTGATAACGTCTATTTCGTAGAAGAATAATTTATGATATAAATATTGTAATCACGTATTTGCATAATTACGTAAGAACGTAATGGAAGCCCTACGCACGGAGCCGCGGTGCTACTCGCCAGTTGTGTCAGCTTGAACATGACTTGACGCGCCACCGCGACCCGCGTATCTAGCTAGATTATAATATTAAATTTCATACTAACTATACGATTTTAAACATATTTGAGTTGAAAATTTGGTTTAAATCGTTTTAAATATCAGGAGCTGCACGACATCTGTGATTTTCTTGACTACAACTAAAGTCCGAGTCGATGTACTGTGTAAAGTTCTTTCAAGTAGTTCATACCTATAAACAGAGATGACGCTATTGTAGATTTTCGTTTTCATATAATAATAATACGTACGAGCTACGAGAAATCATTTCTTTTCAAAAGATTGTAAAATAAAATAAAAATTACAATTTTACATATTATTATTAAATTACAGATATATATTTCGTTTTATTATTATTCAGCGTATCTCTTTCTCGATACTTTGCGCGCGTTGTGGCTCGTGACCTTCCAAGCGGACCGATTACGCTTGAGTGGGAGAGAGACGGCCGGTCTAGCGTGCCTCTCTCTCTAATGCTGCGCGCGCTTCCGTGACGTTACTCGGTTTTCGTGAATGCCTCTCAGGCTCATCGTCTTTATAAACGTTATCACGTTAAAACAGTCATATTTCTTCCAAGATACTTTTACAGATAGGTCTAGTCTTCTAGGTCTAGACAGATAATCTTGTAATACATTTAAATCATCTCGTTAATGAAAAAAAAATCTGTGTAACTTTTTTCTTCAATAGGAGAAAAAACGTTAAACTGATTTGGTATTGTTATAACAAATATATAAGAGAGATATTTGAAATGTGATAAAAATCTGGGTGAAAAAAATATTATGCATTTGTAACGACGATGACGAGAACCTAATACCTACATAGCTGTCGAAAATATTTTCCTGAAACCATATAAAACACTTTGGCATTGCCAAACGTAACTTATTCAAACAGATTTCAGTACGCGATATCATTCAACAATAAGGTCATAAATCTTCATTCGCGCCCAACTTATCTTTGTCTGCTTATTCAAATAAGTTATCGGACGTACTATCTATTACCAGTTCGCACTCTATTTGTTGCGTGCTCTAAGCTACAAACGACAATGAAATGTAAAATTAAAAAGTAATACAATTATGACATGAAATCGAGTGAATAAAATCCGAATCTTTACAAAACAAAAACTAAATTCTTTATGTTACTTAAGTATACTAAACTACATCAGTGATTGCATCCATATCATTTAAGCCGTGTTTTTTTATGTAAATAGTCGGCAAACGAGCTAACGAACCACCTAATGGTAAGTTGCCCATGAACATCAGCAACACCAGAGGGATCACTGATGCGTTGCCGGCCAAGAAAGAGCGAAGAAAAAGAAAGAAAGAACCTGCTCTCAAGCACCCAGCCGGAATACGAGTCGTTTGGTAGCTGACTCATGCTCAAGGATGGTAGATATCCAGGTGAACCAGTGTGACGATGATACAATCCATTAGTGATCTACTCCACAGCATAGGTGTCTCCTCTTGTGGAGGCCTAGAGCAGACTCCCAAGCTACTCCAATTCAGATTGGTAGAAGGGTTAGTGGCCAAAACGTCCGAAACTTGGGGGTTTTAAACCCCTTCAGAATTCTGACATTGCTTAACGATATGATAACGTTATAAAAACAACCAGGACTGACGGCTTTACGTATCCTTAAAATCACGGAAGTCCTCAGTCAAATTTTGCTACTAACGGTCACCCATCAAATGCACCTGCTGTTGCTTCACCCGTGTGCGTTACTGGTTTTCAGATTAGGTATATTATTGGGCAGCAGAGCATGAGAAAAGATCTCTGATAAATCTCTGATAAAGATATCTGATAAAGGAAGCTTGGAGAATTCTCCGCTAGGTTTTAGTGGGAAATTAATATTCAGCATTGGAGATCTAAAAAGTTAATACACCTACGATCGCTTCCCTCTTACTACAATACCACAATCTATAATTAATACAATTTCGAATCAATTTATCTTCAGTAGAACGACGGGTGGGGATAAATTATTCATGTCCAATTAATGGGAATGCTGTACCCGTTTAGAAATTTATTATTCTCAACTTGTTTATTCTGCATTTCGTGATTTCAAAGTTCACAGTGAATTTTGAACTGAAATAGTGTTTGCGATAGCCTTTGAATCGAACCGGGTGATTGAATTGGGGATTTTGTAGACAGTTTTAAATACAGGCAGGCTCTAGTTTGACGACCCTGTAGCCTAATTGTAGCGACCCTGTCTGCGAAACGAGAGGTCCCGGGTATAATTCCCGGCCGGGGCAGATATTTATATGATCGATAATATTTGTACTCGGGTCATGGATGTTATTGCTATATGTGTCGTTCATGCCACCCACGACAAAGATTATATAAAACCTGACCTACTGCGGGGGTATGAGTATTTAAGTGTTTATTTATTTATTTCTTATATAATTAGGATGTGAACACAAACACAAGTAACTGATATTGAAAAATATATGTATAGAAACAAGTTAAATAATGGTAAGTGGTGACTTTCTCCCATTTAAGTAACCCCAAAAGCATAATCCATCCTTTGCCAGCAAAAAGGAACAAGGGACTTGCATTATTTCTGTCTGGCGCCGTAGTTTAATGACAAATAGTAGAAAACACCATGACCAAGAGAGTTTCATTTATACTCAAGGATGGACCAAACTCTTGCACTTCTTTTGAGTTATGAAGTAAAATCTATCAATAGGATTCACATAAATCTGGCTAACAGCCAGTTTTCAATTAGTACCGATCAGGATTTACGCCCGATGAAAAACGTTTCGTTAAAATTTATTTTATAAAAATTGAAAATTTGTGTGTCACTTTTAACTAGTGGCCTGATCCGATCTAAACTGGATTGAACCGGATTTGTCCAATTATTTTATGCAAAATTTCTGCCCCGTTTTGGAATTGACCTAAATCCTTCGTTAGACTAGGTTTATTATAAATGTTTATTTATTAAAACTACAACATTGGAATCTATACTATAGTAAAACTCAACTGTCTGTCTGTCCGGGCATCACATGAAAGTCCTTGAACGGATTTTGATGAAAATTGGTAAAGTTGTTACTACTTCGGGTCATATTTAAGAATACTTTTTATCCCGGAAAATTAAATGCCTGGGAAATGGGACGAAAGTTTGTATGGAATATTTTTAAAACATCAACCGATTTGCTTCAAATTTGCAACAAATGTTCCTTGCTTAAATTAATGGAATACATCTTTTTCAGTTTTGCAAAATTTTGCAAGAAAAAGAAAAAAAATACAAATTAATGTGAATTTCATCTGCAAGAAGTATATAAATAAGGTAAGGGTAAGGGTAAGGTAAGGGTTTCCGTATGCGAAGCTGCGGGCAACAGCTAGTACTGAAATAAAGATAATAAAGTAGATATTTTTAAGTTATATAAAAATGTTGCGATGTGAAATCTAAAAATTCAAGATATTATGTAGACTTCCTCTATCAGTATTTCTTACCTATTGGAAGCCACTAGCTCTAAGCCACTCAGTTTAATACCAACGGTGCTCGTACATAATTTTATAGTCCTTAGTTTAGACAAACCAAATACAAATAAAATTGACAAGGGCGAGCAAAAACTTGCTTGGGGAGATTTCCGTACGTCGGTGTATTTACCGTTATTTTTCTATTTTATTTATTTTTGCCTTTTTTTTTAAAGGCCATAGACTTCCTATCGGTTTTCCTGTAATAAATATGTAACTAAAGAACTGTTTGATGAATTTTTCTCAAAATTTTTGCCTCCGTGGTTACGGTGATAAGAGGGAGGGGAACGGTCAATTTTCGTTTTTTGAAGTGAAACTTCTTTAGAATCGTTGTGATTTCAAACCGGATGCAACGGAAAAAACGACAGGAAAGAGACACAAATACAAAAATGTCCAGGAAAGAATGAGACAGAAATATTCGTCAGTTAAAATAAATAAAAACGACATCGCGACAGTAAAAATGCTAAGTTGTATTTATAAATGGCGCGAGGAATAAGATAGAAGATTCGTTTTATTGCTAGATAGATGGCGCTAGCTGCTCATTTTACTCTTCATATTATGTTAAGAGGTGGCGTTAGTTACCACTGTTTTCTTTTTCTTATGTTCGTGGTTATCTTTCAAAAAGTGCTAAGTTGTATTCATAGATGGCGCGAGGAACAAGGTAGAAGATTCGATTTATTGCTTTTTCATCTCATTATCTTGAAACCAAAATTTTGGAAAGTTTCACTTCTACCACGTGTGAATTGCACACATTTTCTTTTTTATTATATCATTTTAAAACTATCAATTGTAGAATAAGCCGTTTCATTCTCATTGGACATGCCACATGATACGGTTCGCAAAACAGTTTTCTTAAACTTTGATTTCGTTAAAACTTTTTATTTTCAAAATACATTTGTTTTCGTTATATTTTCGTCTTTAGATCACAAAAAAATTTCAACTCATTTGATAGTTTCAGAGAAAATTGGCTGTGAATTTTGGTCACCCAGATACACGCGTGATCCTATAATGTTTCCGTTTTACGTTTTTTTTTTCGTCCGGTACCCTAAAATTGTGAAAATCATGTAATAAAGTTTCAATTCAAAACTGGTTTCAATGTTTGAATTGTTCCAACTGGTTTCAATGTTTGAATATTCCTGCTCTACAAAGGATCCATAGTGAGAAAGATACAAACAATAAATTCAAGTATCAAATGTCCTCACCTAATCAAAAGACACCTTTTTAACGAAAATAAAATTCTATCGCAAAACAGACGAGGTACCGTCGTCGATAAATTCATAGCACTTTATCAACTAAACAAAAAGGCATTGGACACTTCTCATGAAATTTTATTTTTATCTACCTGCGAGATAGTTTTTATGATGTCTTTGGGTTCTGTTGTCGAATTGAAACCATAGCTCGTAAAACGTTTTTTATAGAACAGTTACAACAAAAAAACTTTTCATTATTTTCTTCTACTTATTATAATTCCAACGTGTAATAAAAAATAACAATACTTCAATGAATTTTATAATTCTTCTTGAGCAATTCAATTAAATAAATTCAAATAATCAAAAAATCAAAATCAATTAATTAATTAGTAATTTTATGTGTACAATAAAGATAATTTGTATTGTATTGTATTGTAAATACGTACACAGGCGTTCCAATAAATTAGGAAAATTCTTTTACGAAATATAACGTTATATAACGTTACGTGGCCACGTAACACGTTAGGTACTATTATCAAAGTTCAATTATTTTTATTTAGTACTAGGAAATCGCCCTCGCTTCGCTTCGGGAAAAATAGTGAAAAATATATGTTTATAATATAGCCTATGTCACCCGGGGATAGTGTATCTTCCCAACAGTGAAATAATTTTTCAAATCGGTTTGGTAGTTTCGGAGCCTATTCAATGCAAACAATCAAATCTTTCCTCTTTATAATATTAGTATAGATAATAATATGCTTTCTTTCCTTTCTTTTTCTTATTTGCTAGCCGACAACGCAATGATAATGATTAGTTGTTACCGATGTCTTTAGGCGCCGGTAATCACTTATTATAAGGTGGTTTGTTGTCTTTAGTCAGCTATTATTATGTGAAAAATGTTTCCCTTTTCACCTTTACATGCTCCACGCTTTACAAGATGTCAACACAAATCTCCATCGTACTAAAATATTGTACTTTAGTGAGGAAACAGGTTTTAAGATTACGCTGACATTTAGCGTTGAAATGCAACGTCTCATCGCACTAGAATTTCGCACAACAACAACTTGTAGGTACGTGTATATTAATAGAAGCGGTAAGAGCTTTTTAATTGGTACCCGTGGCGTTATGGATTTTTTGTTTTAATCACTGCTCTTACAAATAATCTGTTAAACAGGCTTAATTGAGGCTTTGAGTTTGGCCACGCCATATCAGTGCGAAAAATTCGAATAACTTCAGCGTCAAATTCTTATTGCGTTTATGAAGGTATGTCAGATACATTCAGACTATTGTCAAATGATATCAACATATATTAATATTGTATTCTGATATCAAATATAGAAGGTCAACAGCGCAACTACTGACCACACCAATTAGTTGCTTCACAATCGTAACTTCAGAAGTTATACAGCCTTATTCATAAACGCTTATTAAGCTTATTTTATTGCACTGTTATAATAAGTTTTGTGTTTTTCGTTTTTCGCAATAGTGAAAAAAAACAATTTATAAGCCTATGATTTTGCTTGCTTTTATAAAAAAGTGGGTAAAATTTTACGCTTTTTAACAAATTTACTACACAGTTTTATAGCTCTTCAAGTTTTACGGAACCCTTACAAAAACATTGTAACCCACTAAAAGCCGATCCTTTTTCCAATTGAATAGAGGAAAATGTAAATGGAATAGAGAAGAGAGATATGGACGGACCGACATCCGACCGATAATGTTACTGTTTCACTTATCGTTGCATTGGAAATGGGAACATTCTATTGCTAAGGAACTATTGACCGGGAAACAACTTTCCTCTTCGGTGGAATCGATTTTTATAGGCACTTGATACGAGAATGATGACGCAAATCGAAATGGAGGGAATTTAGCCGCTAAGTTAAGCCAGACAGTAACCATAGTCTTTATGTAAAATGTATCATGATTCAAAATTATTGAGCTGTTTTTTAATTTTTGTATTAGTTACTTATTCAAATAGGCACAATTTGTATCCACTTCATTAATTATAAGCAACTAATTATAATTATTCTCTATTTATCTGGATTTCCATACGTCATCTGTCCTACAGAACCCACTGTAAAAATTATTTCCAAACTGTAATTCTGTCTATTTCTATACTCCTTTAATAGATTTTGTTGTCATTTAAAGAATGTTATTGAATCTATTTTATATTAAAGGACATTTAAGGAATTTCCATCGTATGTTCAGCGAAGCGGTCGGATAACTAAGTAATGAAATTCCGTTTCGGTTAACGGAATTAAATATTTGTAAATTTGAGATTTTTATCCATCATAAACTCATTAATATAAAGAGTACTTGGAATCTAGTTTACATCGAATTATTTAATAGTATTGAAAAGATTCATTTAATCCTGAGCAGACTAATTCTTTCCGAAGCTTATAACCGCTTCTTCAAATAAATGTTGCAAAGACGTTATGTAGTGTGTGACAAGTGATAGCGATAGTCCAGTATTAGAACGTTTGCCTTCTACTAAGTTTTTGAAGTCATATAACTATTTACAATATTTGTCGTAACTTGAATATGTTGAGAGTTGACGTCATCACAACATACATTGTGTTGTCTAAATTATGGTTTATTGTTTAGTTATTTTAACAAAGAGATATTTTTTATCAAGCAAGGTAATCATGTCTGGAGAGCTTGTTTCGACTATCTCATGTACATTATGAAACATTGTTAAAAACGTCAATAGCACGATTCAGGTTCGGATATTTTAGCTATCTTATCGATAAAGACGACCCCGTAGGAGTGACCTTTCTTGATATTAAATAATTTATGCACACATACAGATGAAATAAAAATAATTAAAGAAATTTTGTATATAGGGTAACATAGGTTGTAGTGTTAAGGAAGGTAAGTAAGATAAAAGGCTAAGGGAGAGTAAAATTTAATGATATACTTCCCTGGTGGTTACAGAGTCGGTTACACAATATACACAATATGAAGTAGTTAATATATTAGCACAAAACAGAGTCACTTGGTTCTTCCACAATAGGAAGGCCTTCAGTAAGGCCCTCAACCAAAGGCCTGCAGCTCTTCTGGCGGGCGGTGGCTTGGGAGACTGCGGGAAGCGTGCGGGCGTGCGGTTATAGCGCACAAGCCAGCGCACGAAGCAGGAGCAGTAGTAGCACAGCCTCAGTGTCGTGAATGCAGTAGGACAGACGTGTGGGCGTGCTGTAGTGCACTCAAGCCGACACACGTACTGCAGAGGTCACTCGGCTGTAAGGACAGTATAGATTAGAACTGTTTTCCAAAGATTGTCACGACTCTAGGCGATTCTCGAGAACCTCTCTCATCGAGCGATACCGGGGAACTGATTTCTCTCCACCAGAGCTCGTCTGTGCTCGGCGAACGATTTTTCAAATTTGTTCCAGCTTCAAAATAGAAGAGCGTAGGTGGCCTGATAATACATTGCCAAAGGAGGATAAGGGCATTTTACATAGAATTAGATTTATGAAGAAAACATTAAGACATTAAGTTACAATGACAATAGATGTCATAACAAATCAAACTATAAAATACAATAAGCATAATATTAAATTTTAAAGAATAAACCAAAGAGAAAGCTATAAAAGGAATTTGTATAACAAAACAGAAGGTATTACAATCTTACAATTACAATAATATATAATTTCAACATACAATTTAGAATAAAGACCAAAATAACATGTAATCTAAAGGATATCAATATACATTAAAATTTACTTACAGCCAAGAAAAGTACTATAAAATGGTAAAGTAATATATAAAGTAAATAGAACTAAAAGAAATAAAGAAAAGGAGATAGAAGGAAAGAAGCAAAGAATAAAATAACGAGGAATAGAAGAAGATAAGCACGGACCTAACAAGTAAATACTACATATTTCCCCCACCCAAGTAATTTTTTTGGCTGTTACAAAAAAATTTAGAATTAAAAATAGTGACTACCTTACACATTCATTATCCTGTTCATACTTCAATCTTTCATACATCTATCTTGCAAGGTTAGGGGCTAGGGTTCACAATCAATGACGCCTACTCCAAAGGTAACACTAAACAACGACCAAGGCTTATTTAGGGAGTTGTCATCCGCTCAACGCTTACAACCCAGAACTCGAATACGAGATTATTTGGTGAAGGCTTATTTAACGAGTCACGACCCGCTCGTACCGTAGGCTTATTTATAGAGTTGTAGTCCGCTCTTTAAGAATAACCCGGACGGTTATAAGAGAGAATCAGAATTAATTAGTTCTGACTAAGAAAGTAAGATTATTTTAGTTATTAAGAAATAAAAGAAAAGAAACTAAGCTTAGTAGTAACTTAGTTAAACAAAAGTCTTTCTCTTCCAGAAAAGAAGATAACAAAACTCAAGAAATCTTGAGAACCTACATCGCTTAAAAGCTGAGTTTAAAGAATGAACTTCGAAATAAAGTCAAAATACGAAGTTTAACGATGAAGAAAAAAAATGTATAGTATAAGATTAAAGAAAGAAAGAATAAATATTACAATTAGAATTGAAAATTAAGTAATGAAAAATAAAATATTAATTAAGTTAGACTTTAATATCTTTAATATGCCATTTGGATCTAGAGCCATTAATTTCTTCTAAAATATACACGAGAGGTGAAAGTTTTTCCACAACCTTGCTTTTTATATATTTAGGAGCCAATTTTGCGGTAAAATAAGATCCAGCATTGCTAAGAGCAAAATTTTTACGCCATACTATATCACCGACATTTAATTCTTTAAAGGACATGACGAAGATTGTAACCTACAGAATTCTTAGCATGTGCAGTATGTAACGTGACTTGCACCTTGTCAAAAGTATTAGAAAATAAGCCCAAGATTATGGGCATAATATCCCTAGGAAGGAAAGTTACCTCGTCTAAGTCTGTAATGTAGAATATAACGAACCACAAGGGATAATTTCCAGACCAAAGACCAAATATGAAGCGAGAATCCAGTCGTAGTATTAACTGAACTGTTCATTGCAATTGAATTCTTGGTAAAAATAAATCCCATGATCTTTGATCTTCCCCTACCAAAGAAGACAAAGCTGTAAGAATTGTTCTATTATACCTTTCGGTAGGATTGACCTGAGGGCAATATACCGGAGAATAATAAATAAATGGAATATTATAACGCTGAAGTAAATTATGAAATTCATGAGATTGAAACTGGGAGCCATTATCCATTATTACTGTTTGAGGAATCCCATGAACTAAGAACACAAAGTTTTCTAAGTTAGATATAATACTACTAGCTGTAGCACGTTTTAAAGGAAATAATAAAGAATATTTTGTGAATAAACAGTTAACTACTAAAATGAACTGATTACGGCGTCTAGTCATAGGAAATGGTCCCATAAGGTCTAGCGATATAGTTTGAAAAGGTCTAGAACAAATTTTTGGTTTACCCATAAGACCATAAGGAGAATGATTAGAATGTTTATAGGATAAACATATCTCACATTTTGATATTATTCTAGCAATATCTTTAAACATGTTAGGCCAGTAGTATCTAAGAGAAATCTTTTTGTACGTTTTAAATATTCCTAAATGAGGATCTTGAGAAGAGCCATGATTTGTTAAGATAATATGATCTCTATCCTGTGGTAAAGGTATTTCTTTCCAAATAAAATCATCTGTAATATTATAAGGAGAATAAATACAGCGATAAAGTTTATTATCCTTTATGGTATAATTTGGATAAGAATCAGGATTATTCTGACAGCCAAGAAATATTTTATTATAAAGTTCTAAAGCAGGGTTCAGAGCATCATCAGCAGCTATGGGATGAGAATAAAGAGAACGGATATAATTGCAGGAGTTAGAAACAGAGCTAAATTTAGAACGAGACAAAAGATCAGGAACTACGTTATCTTTACCTTTTTTATGTTTAAGAATAAAATTGAAGCACGATAACCTGAGAGCCCATCGAGCTAGTCTTCCTGAGGGATTAGATAGATTGAGGAACCATTTTAAGGCTGCATGGTCTGTATAGACAAAGAATTGTTTACCATTATCAATATAGCACCGCCAATGTTCTAGCGCTGTTATAACGGCTAACGTTTCACGTTCAGTGGTAGAGTAATTTTGTTCGTGTTTACTTAAGGATCTGCTCATATAAGCTATAACAACATCTTTACCATCTTGTTCTTGAGTTAACATAGCACCAATACCAAAACTAGAAGCATCGCAATGTACTGAGAAAGGTAAGTCAAAATTCGGACAAGCAAGAACTGGAGTAGTGACAAGAGATTCTTTAAGTTTACTAAAAGCTAAATCACATGTATGATTCCAAGAGAATTTAGGAGCATTTTTACCAGAAGAAGTAAGTTTATTTAATGGGGCAGCAATCGTGCTAAAATTTGGAATAAATCTCCGGAACCAACTACAAGTACCTAAGAATCTTCTTACCTCCTTACGACAAGATGGAGTAGGATATTCTAAGATAGCTTGAATTTTTGATGGATCTGCCATGAGGCCGTGTTCATTAACAACGTAACCTAAATACTTTAATTCCTTCCTAAAGAATTTGGATTTTTCAAAATTAATCGTTAATTTTGCGTAAGTTAATTTATCTAAAACTTTCATCAAAATGGAAATATGTTGATCAAAATTATCCGAAATTATTATAATATCATCAAGGTAACAGAATACTTTATTGTCGAATTCTGGAGTAAATAATGTGTCCATTAACCTCTGTTGAGTAGCAGGTGAATTACACAACCCGAAGGGCATTACGGTAAATCTATACATCCCCCTTCCAGGTACGTAAAAAGCCGTCTTATCTCTATCTGCTGGATTCAAAGGAATCTCCCAAAATGCTTTAGCAATGTCAATACTAGAAAGATATTTTGCATTTTTAAGATTATCAATGATATCATTAATAAAAGGTAGGCTATAAGCGTCCCGACGAGTAATGGAGTTAAGTTTCCTACTATCAACACAAAAACGCCACGAACCATCTTTTTTTGGAGTAATGAGTACCGGTGACAGCCAAGGGCTTTCACATTTTTCAATAACCTGCCATTCCAACATTTTATCTACTTCATTTATAAGAGCGCGTTGTTTTTCTGGAGATAACCGATAAGTACGTTGTTTAATAGGAGCTGCGTTACCAGTATCAATATGGTGACAAATTAAATCAGTACGACCTAATTGACCCTTTTCTTCAAAGGAAATGCTTTTAAAACGCAGGATAATGTCATTAGCAATTATTTTTTGAGAATCTGATAAATGGTCAAAAGAACATACCTTTTTATCAGGGATAACATTTGTAGTATTACAAGAATCAGGGTTAAAAGAAGAAGAAAGAATATGAGGAAGTAAATCGAATTTCTTCCAAAAGTCAACACCTAAGATTAAAGAGGGTGATATATCTGGAAGAACATGAGCTTTTATAACATGAGATTGTTGATTGAAGTAAAGGGGTAATTCAAAATATCCCATTGATTTTATCTTATGTTTACTAGCTGTAGAAACAGTAATGACTTCAGACTTCGATAATTGAAAACCTAGTTTTAAAATTTCCAAATAACAATTATTCCCAATGATAGTTACTGAGCTACCACTATCTAGTAATCCATAGAATGTAGCTCCATTAATGACAACAGGTATAAAAGGTCTGTTGCCATCTTTTTCACTATCATAAAAAATAGAAGTAGTTTTATAACAGCGAAAGAAGTTACGAAGTGTTAACAACCAATTTTGCCAAAAAATCGAAGTTTAGTAATTGAAAAAGAACGGAAGGAAGAAAATGGAGAGAAGAAAGAAGGGAGAATAGAAAGAAGTAAGAAGAACGGACGGAAAAGAAATATACAAAAGGAAAAGCTAAAAATGTAAAAAAAATTAAAAATTTTGAATAAATAAACGGTTGTAGAAAATTATTTTAGAGTTCCCCGTATTCGAGTAGAGTTAACTAAACAGATAGGTAAAAAGGTAAAACAGTTAAGCTAAGAAGATATAATTTAGATAAAAATAAACAGAATTACAGAAGCTAAGAATTGAAAAGTGAAGCTAAGAGAAAAGAACTAGGTATAATAAATAAGTTAAGCTACAATAATACAATGTTTGTAACCACCAAGAAAATGAACAAAACTATAGAGAAAGAAAGAATCTTCAGGGTCGTTTTAGAAAAGAAATAAGATGATCGAAAGGAAATAAGCCAAAATTAAGGGTATCACTTGTGTAAGTGTTGTTTTGGAATTTAGAAAGGATTTTAGTTGGGCGCCAAACTGTAGTGTTAAGGAAGGTAAGTAAGATAAAAGGCTAAGGGAGAGTAAAATTTAATGATATACTTCCCTGGTGGTTACAGAGTCGGTTACACAATATACACAATATGAAGTAGTTAATATATTAGCACAAAACAGAGTCACTTGGTTCTTCCACAATAGGAAGGCCTTCAGTAAGGCCCTCAACCAAAGGCCTGCAGCTCTTCTGGCGGGCGGTGGCTTGGGAGACTGCGGGAAGCGTGCGGGCGTGCGGTTATAGCGCACAAGCCAGCGCACGAAGCAGGAGCAGTAGTAGCACAGCCTCAGTGTCGTGAATGCAGTAGGACAGACGTGTGGGCGTGCTGTAGTGCACTCAAGCCGACACACGTACTGCAGAGGTCACTCGGCTGTAAGGACAGTATAGATTAGAACTGTTTTCCAAAGATTGTCACGACTCTAGGCGATTCTCGAGAACCTCTCTCATCGAGCGATACCGGGGAACTGATTTCTCTCCACCAGAGCTCGTCTGTGCTCGGCGAACGATTTTTCAAATTTGTTCCAGCTTCAAAATAGAAGAGCGTAGGTGGCCTGATAATACATTGCCAAAGGAGGATAAGGGCATTTTACATAGAATTAGATTTATGAAGAAAACATTAAGACATTAAGTTACAATGACAATAGATGTCATAACAAATCAAACTATAAAATACAATAAGCATAATATTAAATTTTAAAGAATAAACCAAAGAGAAAGCTATAAAAGGAATTTGTATAACAAAACAGAAGGTATTACAATCTTACAATTACAATAATATATAATTTCAACATACAATTTAGAATAAAGACCAAAATAACATGTAATCTAAAGGATATCAATATACATTAAAATTTACTTACAGCCAAGAAAAGTACTATAAAATGGTAAAGTAATATATAAAGTAAATAGAACTAAAAGAAATAAAGAAAAGGAGATAGAAGGAAAGAAGCAAAGAATAAAATAACGAGGAATAGAAGAAGATAAGCACGGACCTAACAAGTAAATACTACAAGGTACTGCTTATTTTTAACAGAAATCTACATAAGAGTATCTGTGTGTAATTATGAATGTATAGATATTACTCGCACCTGAATACCTGTATTATTTTATAATATATAATCCTAGACTTACCACTGACTGAACTATACAATTGTTCTCCCAGAAGGAGCAGAGATGGAGTTTTGTTGTCTATGGCGGATATTCTCCTTTCCCTCACCACACCTCGGGAAAAATCTGACATTTCCCATTTTCAAGATGGCGGCTGCGCGGCAATTGTCAACTTTTTTGTTTATAGCTTGTTGCCCAATGTTTTTGGGGGTTTTCGTAAAGTTTAGGGAGGGAATTACGAAAAAATAAGAAAAAAATGAAAAAACAAGATGGCCGCTGAGTTATTTTGGTTTGAATTTTTTCCATTTTAGAGGTGACTTTGAGGGGTCGCATCGGGGTGGTTTTTCAACGTTTTGTTGATTTTTTTTTTGTGTTGTCTTGAAAGTATCCTCATTTTTGATATTTTGGGGATATTTATTTTTTTAACAAGATGGCGGACGCGGTGGCGGCCATTTTGAAAAATGTACGAAAAACGACATTTTTTGGGTGCGTTTTTCTTCTGGTTGGCAACATTTGAGCGGGTCCCTTTGTTCCGGGCGGTTGTGTAACTTGACCCAAAGTGTTGCCAGGTTTTATTTTTTTTATCTTCGTTCACACATTTTTTTTGACTTTCTATTCAAAAACATGAAAAGTAGAAGGAGCAAGATTTTTGATACAAATGTCACACAGGAAACCGTGTCGCGGTCGTCGCTATGACATTTGACCATTTTCGTCGATGTCGACTGGCAACACTGACTGCTGGATTTTTTTTTTCGTTTTATGAAAACCCGAATTGATCTCCCAGAAGGAGTGGTAGGGGGTGAATATTATATATGCGGGAATTTTTGATTAACCCCCTTGTCTATGGGAAAAATCCGACTTTTCGAAAATCCAAGATGGCGGCCGAGGTGAAATGACCAACTTTTTTTTTTATTATGCAGCTACCCGAGATTGGTGTCGTTTTCGGCTAATGTTGGGAAAAGTGTTACTAGGAATTTGGAAAAATTTGAAAAAACAAGATGGCCGCCGAGATATTTTGATTTAAAATTTTTCAATTTTCGAGGTGACTTTGCGGGGTCGGATTGCGTTGGGTTTTAAACTTTTTTGCGATTTTTTTACTTTGTTGCCTTGCATCTATCCCCAATTTTGACGTTTGGTGTATATTTTTTTTTTCGCCAAGATGGCGGACCCCCTGGCGGCCATTTTATAAAATGTACGAAAAATTGCATTTTTTGAAGGAAAAAATTTTTAGGTTGGCAACATTTGAGGGGGTCACTTTGTATGGGGCGGTTATGGGTCTTGGTCTGAAGTGTTGCCAGGTTACGTTGATTTTTTTTTCGTTCATACATTTTTGTGAACTTTCTATTCAAAAATATAAAAAGTAGAAGGAGAAACATTTTTAATCAAAAAATTTCACCAAAAAATTTTTAGTGGCCGTCGTAATGACATTTGACCATTTTCATCTAAATTAACTGGCAACACTGGGAGCTAGATTTTTTTTTCCCCGTTTTTTCACATTTCGAGTAGCCCAGCCGAAAGTATTGGTGGGGGGTTATAATGATGTACGGGAAAGTTGCTTGACTATTTATTGTTACTATGGGAAAAATCCGACCGTTCGAAAATTCAAGATGGCGGCCGCTCGGCGATTGTCAACTTTTTTATTTATGTGAGCACCTACCCAATATTGGTGTCATTTTCGAATAATTTTGGGACGACTAATACGATGAAATTAGAAAAAATTTAAAAAACAAGATGGCCGCCGAGATATTTTTCTTTAAAGTTTTGAAATTTTAGAGGTGACTTTGTGGGGTCGCATCGGGGTGATTATTCAACTTTTTTCTAATATTCTTCATGTTTTCTCTTAGAAGTGTCCTCAATTTTGATATTTTGGGAATATTTTTTTTTTCATCAAGATGGCGGACTCCGCGGCGGCCATTTTGTAAAATGTACGAAAAATTGCAGTTTTTGAAGGAAAAAATTAGTGGGTTGGCAACACTTGAGGGGGTTACTTTGTATGGGGCGGTTGTGTAACTTGACCGAAAGTGTTGCCATGTTTGGTTTTTTTTTTCTTCGTTCATACAATTTTTTGGACTTTCCATTCAAAAATATGAAAAGTAGAAGAAAAAATATTTTTGATAAAAAAATCAAACAAGAAGATTTCTTGTGGTAGTCATAATGACATTTGACCATTTTCATCTTAATAAACTGGCAACACTGGAGTCCAGAATTTTTTTCACTTTTCGAGTAGTTGAGCCTAAACTATCGATCAGGAGTAGAAGAAATGTATGAGAGATATTTCTTAATTAAATCATTCGTTTTGGGAAAACAATAAAATTTCAGTGTTGCCATACAAAAAATAATAATTTTCATACAAATTTATTTTTGGATTGAATATTTCGCTACTATAATGTATGGGGCATTTGTAGGTACTGATATTTAGTGAATTTTGGTGAAAAAAATTTCAGTGTTGCCATACAAAAAATATTAATTTTCATACAAATGTTTTCTTTTTTCAAATATTTGAGGTGATTGTCTTCATTTGATGGCCTTATAATGTATGGGGCGATTGTAGGTTCCAATAGTCCGTAAATGATGGTGAAAAAATATTTTAGGGTTGCTATACAAAAAATAAAAGTTTTCATACAAATGTACTTTTTTATGTAATATTTCAGGCTATTTTATCAATCTTATGTCATTACAATATATCAGGAGGTTATTGGTACTTATAGATCGTACACATCGGAGGAAAAATGTTGCAGTGTTGCCATATAAAAATATTTATTTTCATACAAATGTATTTTGTGTCGAATATTTCAGATTGTTTGTCCATTGAATGTCATTACAATGTATGAGGCGTTTATTAGTAAGGGTTATTATTAGTTATCAACTAGCTGACCCGGCAAACTTTGTACCGCCTATCAATTTCTCCTTTTCCCTCTCCCGCTCCTTCTCCCGCTACCTCTCCATCTCCCTCTTCCGTTACCTCTCCGTCTCCCCCTCCCTCTCCCTCTCTATTTTCCTCCCTCTCCCTTTCCCTCTCCCTCTCCCTCACCCCCTCCCTCACCCTCTCCCTAACCCTCTTCCTCTCATATTCTGTTAATCATGCCAAAAAAATAGACAAACCAAAAGTAGTAGTTTGATGCCAAACATTTCGCAAACAGACCCCTGAATCGAAAAATAAATTTCAAAGACCAATTATATTTTGAAAAAAACTATTTATTTATTTTGTCTTTTGCGAAAGAGAAAGGCACGCGCGCTGCTTTAGCAGCGCGCGCCCCACGCGAAAACCTAGTTTTCTCTTTATAAAACCAGACTGCACTCTCCATTCATACTTATGATTTACGTTAATATCTTATATTGAAATACAAATTTTGCGAACATATTCGTAATCATACGAACTGAAGATATTTATTCGCTCTTCAGTAGTTTATTCGAGCGGATATATCGCTCGCTCTCCTGTATAAAGATTAAGTTAAGTCCATTGGGAAAATATATCTGAATATAAGCAAACATTTTGAGTTATGGAGATTTATTCACTTTTCGATTCAAATGTATCTTTCGTCAGGACCGTTGGTTTGACTACCGAACTGGAAGAATTCTATTTTTGAATAAAATATATGCCATAAACACGTACAATTTATTGGTGTATAGAGGTATAACAAATTTTTTAAGGACTATTAAGTGTACCCATTTCATTATTTTTTTGCATTTATTTTTTATGCATTTATTCATACCCAAACTAGAAAACATTTATAGACAAGATTATTTTGTTTGTGAACAGATTGAAATAAAACCAACACAAAAGTTATTTCAAGTTTCTATTATACAATAAATAAGTGAAATCTACATCAAGATCAATAAGCGACTAGCTGAAAATAGCAGCAAACCGTACGAAAAACCAAAAAAGCAAACGATAATTCTTAAAATCATCAGCATAGATTATTGTAAGCAATTTTACGTTACTTGCGTAATAACTTCATTTTAATTTTTATATCGGTGCATCAATTAATTGGATGCTATTTGCGATTACTCATTAAAAAAATTAATTAGATATTAATAAAATAAATTAAGTAATATTCGAATAGTAAATAAAGCTGAATCGGATTTTTAATTAAATATCCAAAATTTGTTTTGATACGAATATATATGTTTCTATACAATACCAGTGCCATGCCGTTAAACCTTTGTTTACGCCTTTACAGTCCAGCCATTCTGAAAGAAATAAGAGGGTCGCAAAGAAAATATCAATGATGCCTTCCCTATTTTGAATCCTCGCATCACTTCGTTTATCCAAAACTTTTCTTCGAAATGGCTTTGAAAAGTTACTCGTGAATATCTATTTGTGATATTTTGTGTCCACGTCTCTCTCCGTCGCCATTTCCGTTCGATTTCTGCAAACCGACAATTTGCGAGCACGTGAACCGTTTTCTAAACAGATCTTTTGTTGGTAAATTTGTTATGCTGCTCGTAGACCCAGTTATCCAGTTGATTGCAGCACCACCTGCAAATTCGAATTCGACGTATTATGTAATTTAAAATTTAAAATATTCAAGTTTACGTCGATATTCCGTTCGCAATACGTGTTGGTTATACTCACAGACATGTATACCTAGAGTAGATGCCGCATGTTCATACATTTCACGTGTAACAGAAAGGATTTTAAATCCTATTTGAGCGCCGTGGCATTTAGTTGGCGTTTTACTGCTATTGGCAATAGATGTCAACTGAAATAACGAAAAATGCCTAATTGTAACGTTTTAAACTGTAGGAATTCTACAAATACAGTTAGCAGAGGTAAAAGAAATATTTCTTTTCATCGTTAAGTAATTTATTTATAAAATTGTGTAGTAATTTATTTTAAAATATTTTTTTTCATATTTATTGCATTTCTACCACGTTTTACAACGAAAACTGTGTACTTCATACTACTCAATACATTGCTGATTTTGGTAGCAAAATTTATACGGCTTGTTTGCTGGAACACGCAATGAAAGTAAAACAATCGTTACTATAAATCGTCGCTTAGCTTCGTAGTACGGTGAATATTGTCGTGTTTCTGTAAAATATAGCATATAGTGTTGTTCATTTACTCGGTGTGGTCTCGATGTTAATCGATTTTGAAAACCAATGAATAATAATATTTACATAGAGACAGTTTTTAACAGGCAAATTATTTTTCATTACAATATTAATGTTTCTGTATAGTGATTTTATTCATGATAACATTATAATTAAAGGTTTTCAAGTGACCCCAATATTAAAGCAAAATGAATTATAGCGACGGGGCATAGATATTGGTTTCCAACAAAACATAGCCGTATATGTTCTATTCATTTCAATGATGACTGTTTTACGGATTCGAAAAAGAAACGAAGGCTGATTTCAAGCGCAATACCGAATATTGATGTACTGTTTTTTTATTTTGAATTTTTAATTAGAAAAAAATATTCGTTTAACTTTAGGTAAGTTTAAATGTGTCCATATGATGTTTTGATTTTCATAAAAGAAATGTTTATAAATATTTTTTTAATTTTCATTTATTTAATTTCTTGAAAGCAAATAATAAACAATCATAATATTTATGATCTCTTTATTTATCTTTATATTTTTGAAGCTTGTGTTTATAATTAACAAATAATCAAGTTAAATAAAACACAAAACTATTTATTCGGTCATATTCAAGCACTATACTATATTATTATGTACAACCAACCAAAGGCATTTTTTATGTTTTACATATTCTACGCCTACAAACGATCATACGATTTTCTATTTACCTAATTATTATCGGTAATCGATTTTGAGAATCATTAATCGTTGTCGAGAATCGGTAACGAATCAGTTTCGAATTGATATCGCTAGGATGGGGAATTTCAGCACTAAATATCACATTCACACACATTCTCACATTTTCACCATCACCCAGGGTCAACTGGCAGAGAATGCCATTAGGCATTAAGTTCGCCCTTGTAACCTCTAGTTTAAGGTGTTGCAAAAGAATAAATAAATAAATAAATAAATGTGTCAAAAAAAAGTGACACGCTTGGTTTTCATACAATTCGAGGTACATGCGTCGTCTATTCTTGATATATGTCTGTGGTTATACTCAATATAATACTTATAGGTTGGCATTATTGATTATCGGTAATATGTTTAAAATTAGAATGTAGAATAGACATTGTGAGAAGAAAAAAATACAAGTCAATTTGTCATTTCGCAATTTGGCAGTTCACGCCACTATATTATAATTTAAGTATAATATTGTGGCGCGAACTGCACTCCAAAACTGGTTCGCACAGAATATCAGTGCTGTGGTTCTCCATAGCAATTACTGAGTGCGATCCATTTCCTTAGTGCTTACAGCAGAGAGCTTAACTGTAGTCTTAATGTTTTTGTTTTTATTATACTCATACCTGTTATCTGTAGAAAGTAACTGTTGGAATGAAGTATTTCTTTCTTTCTTTCTTTCATTGAAAAAACTGCCGTTTATTTTAAAATTCCTTCAGAAGTTTCGATACCTTAAGTTATTTATGAAATATTTTAAATACTTTGATGATTTAGGAAAAGAAACAAGATATCTTAGCTAGTAACTACTTACTCTTACAAAATCAAAATTGAAATATTAATCGGATTAAAAAAAATTATCAGCGTATCATGATAACATTCAGAATACCTAATAACACAAGATCTACGACTTCAGAAACGATATTCCATTTGTATTTGTATTTAAAGATCTTTCAAAATCTAATAGATAATATAAAAAAATTCAAAAATAGAAACAACTTTCAAAGTATTTTTTTTTCTATTTCGAAGCTAAATTGGCCCTTGAGGCTATTCAATAATTGCTGATGTATTCTACTTGATCAGATAGCATTATTGTAATAAATCATGGTGGAAATCCTTGGAGCTTGTATATTGCAGCTTCGATATCTAATTATCACGAGAACTAGCTAATTTATATTGCAATGGCGACCGCTCGCGGTGTTGGCTCCCTCCGGGGCGTTGCTAATGGGAATGTCTCCCGCGACCATCGCCATATTAGCTCCGTGCTGTATTGCGTATTAGTATTAGTATGTAGACTGAATGTTCTTCTTTGGAATATCTACCCACATTTATTGGCACATAGCGGCAAACCTTTTTGCTAATGACGTAAAAACTTACAGAAAAGCAAGAAAAGTAAGAAAAATTTTTCATACCTAACATAATAACTACAAGATTGCAATAAAACGTGAAAAATAAGTGAAAGAAAATCTGAATCAATTATTTATTTATTTTAATTAAATTATAATGTTTTTGAAATTAATTTGGTAAGTGGTAAGTGGCTAATGGCTTATGGTAAGTGGAGATGTGGAAGGTGGCGAGCACATTAACTTAGTAAAAGTCGATTCAATTTTTCTTGAAGACATCCACGTTATAGGCTGGTGGGAACGCTGACAAAGGCAAATTATTCCAGTCCTTCGCAGTGCGTATAACGAATAACGCGGCAAACCGCGTCATAAGTGGGATGGTCACGACAAACGGATGGATTTCAGTCATGCTGACTGAAAAAGTTATTTGTGTTATTTTATTTACCATCAATAATAATGCCAAAATGAATGTCAAGATTTCTATTCAAAAAGAAAATGTTATAATCGGAAAGCAAACTCCATGACTTTTGACTTTGGAACGAATTTTATGCAGGAGGTTAATTTTTATTGAACCATCTCATTTGAATCTAGTATTTGGCCCACGTAAGCCAATTTGTAGGACTTTTGTTTTTGCCAAATGAGCTATTTAGATAATATTTGTTACGTCTTTCAATTCTATCAATATTATGCACTTAGTCAGCGTGGCAGACCTTTTCCGAAACCCTTTCCATTTTGTAAACAGATTTCTGCGCTGAAATTAAATTACTAGATAAAAATTTTTGCATATTCTTCCTGTATGCTGGTAATTCTGTGAGCTTTAGTGTTTGTGGAAAAATAAGTTTCCCTAGCTTTAAAAGCTTATATTTCGACTCGGCTTAAACTTCTTAACCCAGTTGTGTGCCGCTTTTCCATTTCTAGGATATCGTTATCAAAGAAGAAAATTCATTTATCCGTCATATTTCCATAGCGGTTTAGTTGATCTTTTATCATAAAAATATTATTATCATAAAAATAATTTTATTATGATTTTTTTAAAGTATGGCATTTCCGTAAATTTTAATGGAATGAATGAACTACCAATTTTACAGAGTCCGAAATTTGGTACATCAGTTAAGTCTTATTCCTCGTATTAATATTGTGGATGACTCTTCTTGGGAAAACTATCATAAACTATCTGAACATACATAACATTATCCAATATGTATTGTGACGCTACAGGTAAAATATTAATTTCCTTAAAAGATCTCTGAGCCAGTCCCTGGGATTGTAAATGGCGCGTACTTGATCTTCACTGTACTATAAATATTGACTCAATATCTGCAGCTGAGCTCCACAGCAACAGACCATAGGACATTACACTGTGAAAGTAGCTAAAATAAACTAATCTTGCTATGTCAATATCCGCTAAGAGTCTTGCTTTTTTAACAGCGTAAGCAGCGGAACTGTCTCAGAAAATGTAACGGTGATCATCAATAGGAAGGAATGGTTAACAATTTGTCATAGTCATAAAAATTTACACTCGCATTGAATAATGATAGCCTAATATCTGACTACTCTCAGAGTTGGCTTCAGAGAGAACTCCTCAATGGTGAACGATACAGATTACAGCTTTTTCACGTTTAGTTTTTTTAACTATTCATTTATTTTTGAATCTCACCATCAATGTCTATAGCACCAACATCACGTTCATCTTTCTGATAGTCTTTATTATTATAATTATGACATTGTAGCATAAAAAACCAGGAAGTGTGTTGCTTAGCAGAATTATCCGGAACCCCACACTTGCCATTCAAAACACACTTAGATAGATTTCTTACGTTCTGAGTAGGCATTTACTTACTACATGTGTAGAAATTTCTTTAGCACCAACATTCAAACACAGAATTTTTAACATCATTACACAGTTTTCTGACGTTTGTATTTTTAAAAGGACACAAAAAAAAGAACAATAAACTCACAGCTAACATTAATGCTGACGCCTCTAGCGTAAGAACTCTTATTGTTAGCACATAGCATTGAGTTTTAATTTTATTACAGTAAGCTCATGGTCCAAAATCAACTAAAAAATGGTTTAAAAAGATTCTGTAAGCTTGCAGGAACATTTTTGTGTTGAGCCAGACAAAAATGTTAACGTAAATATTTCAAACTTTACTGTCATGAGCATGATTGAGAAATTGCCACTGGATAGAACAAGTCTTATAAAATTGAGTGCTTGAAATGAATCTGGTCTTCTGATTTCCATCACATCACAATCCGCATCAGAGTTAGCGGCAACTCTGATGTGGCTTGTGATGGATTCGCTTTCACGATCATCTTTGATTCTGCATTATTAACTAGAGTCTTCGGTCGTCCACAGGGTTTGTCGTTGTAGGTCAAAATTTCCAGAACGGAAACGTTGGAACCAAAAAAAACCATGATTATTTTTATAGTGGCCTCCCCATACACAACATTAATTCTTTGAGCTGTTTCTGCAGTGTTGGTGCCGATGTGGAACTCTTATTTGTAAATAACGCGATATTTTAAGTTTTCCATCTTGGGTACAAAATGATGTCACAGAAAAATCTAATGGTTCGAAAAACAAATTATTCACTAAATTATAAATACACGAGCCTAACTTTGAAATAAAGAATTTTGAATTCAAAATAAAACGCCACGTCAAATTGTATGTGTAGTTTAAGTCAATAAATTTAAAATAAATAAAATCAAACCTAAAATAAATAAATAAATGAAATGCTGCAATAATGTATCATAACATACTTGAAACGTAATACATTTATCAAACTGAGATAGAGGTTAATCGCTAATAACTACAGACTAACTAGAATCAACCATGAATGATGGACAAAGTTAAGCAACTTGCGGTTGAAAGTTGTCGATGGGTAATGGCTAGTTCGAAATTAACTGACCGCGCTTCCCAAGAGTGCATTGAAGGCATGTTCGGAACATAAGATCTAGATAAAAGAGAATCTTAATGAGTCCAATCGAGGTCAGAATTAAATTTTTCGGCAAAGGATATGATGATTGAAAAATTACGTAGATAGCCAAGTGAAAAGTTTTTTTGAATACTCCCTCGGAGGAATGTACAGAGAATAACATTCAGCGGAATATATGTTCTACTCGAGACATCAATGATTTGTGGGTTGGTATTGTGATGAGAAAAATACTTTGCTTGAGAGCTAGAAGTTGCAGCTTAAGCTTTAATTCAATATTTTTGAAGATATAAATTTTTTACGATGCGAAGCCAAAAAGCGACATGATGAAGCTACATGATACTAGGCGCACAGCACTTGCTGGAGATGCTTTGGATTGCTAGCGCGCGTCGGGTCGTGGGTACGAGCGAGAGGTACTTATAAGTAAGTAAGAGGTAAGTATAACTTCTTACGTACTTCACGTTTTTTTTTATTTTTTAGTTTGTAACTCCTTTACAGAAGAATTAATTTAAATGTCCTTATCAAAGTACGTCCTTGTAACGGCGTAACAAAATCATCAAGCATACACGTAACACATGATTAAATACGCGCGTTTCTTATGAGTTTTAATTAAAATATAGGTTTAATTAGGCTCGATTTAATTACGAACGGTTGAAGTGTATGATACTGTTAAAAACTTTGTGTATAAAAAGACAGACGCTTGTTTGTAATTAATCTGGCTTGAACAAAAGCGCTTTTGGTGTTGAAGGGTTTTGAAGCATGAAGTATGTGGCTCTGATATAATTATGTAGGTTGCGTCTGTTGCTATTACTATTGAATATGCGCTCAACTCAGCTTTATTTCAGTATATCATAGTTAAGTTTAGGTAGGTACTCGTTAAACATTGCGATGTTATTACGTATGGAATGAAAAGTTTCTTTGCCACTACAATAAAATTAATCCGATAGTTCAGCTCAGTTGTGTTCAGCATCGATATAAAAGGCTCAAGGCTATGATTTTGGAAATCTTTACATCCAGGAATCTTTACTATTACTATGTGAAAATTCAGAAAAATGCTTTATTTTCAGAGAGATATTTTGTTCCATGGTGAGATGAATCTCAGAAATTGGATAATGTACTAGAATTTTCATATTATCATGTTTTCAAGACATGTCAGCCATTTTGTGTGAAAATAACATAAGGCTTGTCGAAGGATATATGTTAAAAAGTTTAAACTGAATAAGCATATCATATTAACATGATCTAACGAAAGAGGTGGGTATGATTACGATTTAGTATATCATAGAGCTAAAGTTAAATAGTTTTAAAATATTTCTCTACAATACTTGGATCATAAAACTTGAAATAAGCAAATCTGGGCAAAGCCTTTCTTTGACTTTCACTTAACTTTGGCAGAACACTGAATCTCATTCTATCTAATCTCAACTGAGTACATTCCCGAGTACTTAATAAGACTTCCTAAGTAGTACTGACTTGGCTTATAATGTTATATTACTTCTTCTGCGAGATTAATATCCGAAAGAGTCTTCAAAGTCAGTAAGACCCGGATTATGCGTAAGCTCGTGAGATGTGACGAACATTTTTGTTAGGTATATCTTCGCGTCTGTTTTTTAAGCAAGCATATTAAGTACCTAAATTATCATATTACTTTATCGAAGGTACCTTCACCGCATTCCTTACTTAATGTTTATGCTCTTAAATATGTTAATAGTAAGTTAATGTGCTCTTAATTAAATTAATAGTGATTCAAACTATGTCTTCTCAAGTTCTCGCCAATTAATGGCTCAGTATAGGACACCAGTGCGCTTTATATGTATTTATACAGCATGCTACATCATTACGCATTAATGCGGATCGATTCTGTCAAATTGTAACTGATATGTCCGTCAATAGATCGCTGGACACTGTAGCATCGTGCGGGCATTAATCAATTCATGGCTCACTACTGAGAGCCTCTCATCTTGAGGAGCCTAGAGCATACCTACCTCGAAGCTCCAATACGGATTGGTGGAGGGGTCAGCGGCCAACCAACGTCAGAAGTTTTTATGCCACCCGAGGCCTGCGACATGACTAAAAGTCTTATGTCTTCAAAGCATGGATTCGTTCAAAATTGTTTTGACTCTAGCACTCATCCATTCGTCTACCGACCGCGCCCGCTGTTGCTTAACTTATTTAATTACTTCGGATCGACACACGCCGCCAGATATGAGAATAGTATTTTATTTATACCAACTACTTTGAATTCAAGTAATCTTCTTTCCTTCTATGGGCAACGCATAATATCTGATGTCCATGCATGCGAATACCCGCTTACCTTTCTCGTTCCCTTTTGACGGCTTTCACAAACACTATAAAAACCAAGTGAAGAAACAGTTACATATAATGTTATTAATACGGACAACACCATCAGGATTTTTATATAAAAATGCCTGAGGGATCACAAACGTGCAGTTTGTATATATTGTATTAAACCCTTCCTTTGATACCGAACCTTTTAGGATTTAGTATTATTATGCGTACAGCAGGATTTCCTTAATCCGAATCAAAATGAAACTGAAACATCTGTTGTATCACACTCAGGAGAGTTGTTTGTTATTGTAATAGTCGGCAAACAAGCCACGTTTGCATCCCAAAGCCTTGCTTCGCTATTTCCTCATATAAACAGGTTTGAAGAATCTTACTTCATGGAATTTTCAGGCATGATTTTGGTTTTAAACAAAGCGTGAGGATCTTCCATTATTACCTACATACTAAGTTTATGTCTGTGTAATATAGCTATAAAAGTATTGAAGATATTTTCATGCTTTATGTCGGTTACCTAGTAGCATTTAGTCCTTTATGATTCATGCATTTATCTTGCCAATTTAACATGTCTTCGACTATTTTATTTCCTGTACTACACTTAAGTTCGTGAGTATCATATTATATTGTAAACTTATCGTATAGTGTTCACATTTACCCTTGATTTACTTTATTACACTTACACTTATTTTTCTTAAAAATGTTTGATAATATAATACTATTTAAGTTTAATTTTCCAAATTTGAACCAATTGAATCTGGCAATAAGATAATTTTAAAGACACAAGTTTAAGGACTAATGATTTATCAAGATGTCACAGAAGCAACATTATTAGTATTTTAATCAAATATCCATCAGATAAGGTGTAAATCTAATAGAAAGCCAGCGATGTGGAAATAGTTCACAGAAATTACTTCGGACTTCAAAGGTTGTACCCTTGAGAGGACACTACGTCTATAAATAGCAACATGATAATTATAAGATGCTATCAGTTTGTTTAATGTCAACGTTTTTCTTATAACAAGCTGTAACCAGCTATAATAATAATTGAAATATATATATATAAAAACCATAATTTTAAATATTTTATAATGCACAAACTATTAAGCATATTTTACTTTAACAATAAAACAGTGTTGACAAAAGAAATATATAATCAGATAGTCGTGAAGCCATATCGGCGGCCTTTGGATGATATAATACCTTCCTATATTTAGGTTAGACGTGAACATAGGCCTTGTCTGGATGAGAGACCCATACCCTGTATATTAATGAGCTATTGAAGTCACATAAAAAGTCTCAATTTACTCGTAATTGGTAGAGTGATAATAATTGGGTGAATTGAACGGAACCCATCAACAAATACGCGTCGAGTGAAACGTAACATTACTCAACTGGGACGATAATGATGAGACTATAGATTGTATGGTTTTTTGATAAAAATATAGTACTTCTTAAATTAAAATTTAAAAATCCACCGACAGTTTTATTTACACTAAACCTAGCTAAAACAGTATAGATTAACGGCCGGTCTCATTAATATACTGTCAGTACAACAAACTGTAGTAATGGCAACCATTAGTATGTTATCTGTCATATCTGGCAATTTTTGCGTCTCATTAACCTTCGGTGGATAGAACATATCTACCTATGACATTGATCTACCGTTCGGAGGGCCTACTCATACCGGAGAGTATGTACTTTTTATCTCTGGTATGTACCAGAGTTCGACTGACAGTATAATATCGAGACCGGCCGTAAGTCATATTTCAAACAAAAAAAAAGCAAAATCGGTCCATCCGTTTGGGAGCTACGATGCCACAGACAGAAATATACAGATCCACAGATATACATACACATAGATACACAGACACGTCAAACTTAGAACACTCCTCTTTTTTCGTCGGGGGTTGAAAATGTATTTTGTATCAATTGGAAGCGTTTCTTACAATGAATAACCAGCCAAAGATTCAAGGCCCGAAAGTTGACTCATAAGAAGAGGCTGATGAGTTATATTGACGTGCATAGAACTAAATACTTTTTAGGGTTCCGTAGTTATTTTTTACTTCTTAACATTTACGGTGGCATAACGCAAGAATGATGTGGCACCGCAATAAGTGCAGTTATCGCAAATATCGCAATCCATAAATTTCATCGTGCGTCGGTGAAAATATGCGATTTTATAGATTTTTGCGTTGCGTCATTGCAGTGTTATATTCTTGCCCATAATGATCTTTTGGACTTAATATTAGTTTTAGTAAAAGAATTTTTACTTTGACCAGAATATATTGTATCGAAAGGCATTTGCATCACCAATAATACCCAACAGGTTCAGAAAACTCTTGATATCGCCAGTTGGCAATTAAGAGAAATTCAATAGTTAGGTGTCTCAGCGATACCACAACTAGTTGTAGAAGCTATAAAATTTTTAGATTTTCCTTTTTCGTCTATTTAAATAGTTGAATTTGTTGATAAAGGAGCAGCCAAGGCACCTGATAATTAATAGTCATCAGCGGTGTCTCTTACTGAATTAAAGCCAATCTTGATTGAGCCCTATCTGTCTGTACTGTGTACTCTGATGTTTAGTACAATAAATACTTCCTTTTTACCTTTTCATATTTTCAGCACATTTTCGCTAATTCACTAATGGTACGAAAATGTTACATATACGCGCTAACGCGATTTGTAATTATTTCTATAAAAAATGATGCCTTGCTCTCATTAAGGCCATGTGTTCTCATACGGCGTAAATATACTTAAACATGTGTCTGACAGCAAACATCAAGCGAAAACATGCAGTTCTTAGCGTTTCGTTCCTCAAAAGGAAAAAACAGCCAAATACGAGCTAGACCCACATACAATGTAAGGTTCCGTTTGTTGAAAGTACATCTAGACACGCGGCAGTGTGTCAAGCCAAGTTCAAGCAAAGGAACTGGCTAGCCAGCGCCGAGTGTAATATTACACGAACCACTTGGTGCCACTTTTGACCCTTATATAACTCAAAACCTCTTTAACGTAAACACATAAAACTACGTGTGTTTAATTATATCCATATGGACATGTAGAAGACCAAATTTCATGAAGCTAGCTCAAACGGTTACAAAGATATGAAGGTCAAAAAGTCGTAAATTTTAGCACTGACTGACTGACATATAGTACCTAAATCTAACCTACTTCCAGATAACCTAGAAGGATGAAATTTGGAATCCAGCTCGGTAATTGTGTGTAAGCGTAGGAAAAAATCAAAAAATTAAAAAAAAGTCGAAAAATAAGTGGTGTCCCCATACAAAATTTGTATGGGACCAAAGCAGAGCCATCTAGCGGCAGTGAAAAGAAAAGCTTCGGTCCCATACAAATCTTAGCCAACTCGCATTTACATTGTGAGCCCTTTATGTCACGTAAAACTCGCACTAAGGCCTCTGTGCACGCGGGGCTCAAAATGACATACTTCAGCGCATGGAGTATTGAGGTAGAACGAGGGCCATCTCATATGAAGTGAAAGTTGAAAAAGTTTCCAGCTGTTTACAAACAATAGAGGTTCCAATAATGGCCATTTCTAAATGGCGCTAGTGTGTGACAAATAGATATATGAACATGGCTGTAGTAAACAGAGTGAAGTTTGCTGAGTTATGCCACCCTAATCAATGGCGCTAGTGTCCGCCAAATAGATATTCGAACATAGCTGTTGTAGACCGCACCGCAGCCCCACCCGTAATTTTACACGTTTCCACCCATGAAACGTCAATTTAGTCGTCAGTTTAGTAGTCTCTAAGGTTTGTGAACAGGGTATATTTTTCTTTACAAAAAGTAATGATATCCCACCAAAAACATAAATGTAAAAAAGGAGAGCCAAGTTCAATACAAAAATTATGCTTGGCTGTGGGCTTCGCCGCAAAAAGAATGGAGATCTAAATGAGTGCCAAGTTCTATGCAAAATCTAAATATGTATTTATAGGAACAAAATAACATTATGAACAAGTATTAAACTCTATTTCTTTGCTTCATTGGATACCTATAACAATTGCTGTTATTTAAAAAAGTGAGGTCTTAAAGTAGGTTAGATTTGACTTGGCCAGTTTTCATTACATCAGTCATAAAAGTCAGTCTGATAAAAACTGGCAAAGTCAAATCTAAGCTACTTTAAGATCTCACTTTTTTAAATAACAGCAATTGTTATAGGTATCCAATAAAGCAAAGAAATAGAGTTTAATACTTGTTCATAATGTTATTTTGTTCCTATAAATACATATTTAGATTTTGCATAGAACTTGGCACTCATTTAGATCTCCATTCTTTTTGCGGCGAAGCCCACAGCCAAGCATAATTTTTGTATTGAACTTGGCTCTCCTTTTTTACATTTATGTTTTTGGTGGGATTGATTTTTACTGATTAACTAAGCTAACCGGGAATACAATACTTTTCTTTTTAAATTCATCAGAGTCATATACCTATTAATATCGTGATTTTTTCACGTATCCAACACCTATCATTTATATGGCCGGTCTTAGAACTTTTGCAAGATGAAAGTTTTTGTGTCCGTACGAGTAAAACGGTTAAGCCATACTCTTTGAATAAGACATGGGGTTGGCAAAGATAAGGCTTGTAAAATCGCGCCTCGTACCTAGAAATAGGAACTTAGCGCTCGCTGCATTAGATTTAACAACGACGTTTAACAGTAAAAACATTTAAAGAGCTATGTTTTTGAAGCTATGTGTTTGTTAAGACGAACAAGTTGTTGAGAAGACGAGCGCCTTAAATGATGATTATTATATTGCGTGTGTAGTTAATTGTTGATTCCCATTAGCTAGTTAGGTAGTTATTAAAACGGCATACAAGACATTACGTGATTAGGTGGCGTTATTCTGTTGACATTGGAAGGATGAGGTCATATGTTAACCGTTTGATTTAAACGTTCACAATACACACCCTTTTCAATTTTACAAGGATACCAAGTTTAACGCAAGATTGGGTACACAAAATGGCACCTAGAGAAAAGTGAGTTTTGCGTGCCTATAGAATCGTGCACGTCAGTGGCCGAGTTTAACACCAGGATGATAGCAACTGTCTACGACATGTCGAGAAAGGTTCGAGGTATTTCAAGAACAACTCCAGTGGTAGATCTCAAGTTCTCTCAGGACAAACTCTCGGTCTTATGAGGGATCGACAAGAACTATTTTGAAAGAAAGAAAGAAAGAAAGAAAGAAAAGATTTATTTCTGACACACACATTCAGGTAACTTATTTAACTTAATTATGACTATGTTACAATGTTCGCGTGTGTTGTGCCAGAGAATGGTACCCACTCAGCGTATTGCCGCAGCGTTTGCAACGGCGCTGATTTTCAGTGGGCCCTTCTGGTGACTCACAGGCGACAATGTTTTTTTTTATTTTTATAATTACCTACTAATATGTACTATTATGTTACGACGTTTATTATTCTTGTGAAGATAAGAGAATTATGTAGATGGTGATAGAAGGTGATGTGGGAATTTCGCGGAACTATTGGGTAAGTTATTTTAAAAAATATTTGGTATATTTACTTATATATTGACTTACTTTACTTGTGATTTTAATAAATAAATAATAAATAATAATAATATATTTGCATTTGTTAGTTGTAGTTATATTTATATTTACATGTATGTTGATATTTATATTTATATCTATATATATATATCTATATTTTGTGCAGTCTTCAACTTCTATGGCGGAGTACCAACGGCTCACTGAACAGATCTCCAAGTGCAGGCGACACGAATTGCGCAAATGTAACGCAAATCATGTAAAAACACAATAGAGCGAAACCAGGGCTTGAAAGTGTTTTCCTGGCAAAGAGCTCGTAAGCTGTAAGCTGTTTACGAGGTTGAAGACCGAGTCCAACACCATAGTTTGGTCGAAACCTGAAGTTCTAAGAGAAACTGAGAGATACTAAGGACGGTTGTATGCCTCCTCTCAAGTTCTAGCTTCCAGTGAAGAGAGCGACAAAAGAGCTAATCTGACCCAACACTATACAGAGAATATCCAGAACATCAGCCTGTATGAGATTAGAGAGGCCTTTGATTCTATCGAGACTTAGGCTGTACTAAATTTTCTTCAGCGGTATATCGAGGTATTGAGATATTGAAGTTATTCAGAGGCATTGAAGTGTTTATACACATCAGCCACCATGTCTGTCAGAGTACACAACACAGACACGAACCCCATTCAACTACAGAGAGGTGTCAGGCAAGGCACGTTATAACCCCAAAACTGTTCACCGCTGCGTTGGAAGACGTAATCAAGCTGATGGAGTGGAAATGACGTAGCATTAACATCAATGGCGAATACACGGAATACAGAGGGCGAATACATCACACACCTGCGATATGCCGATGATATAGTCAACCTTTTTTTTTTTTTTTTTTTTTCGAGGGGGAAATCTTCGAAAGATACCCGCAACCTCGGGTTGCGGGTTATGTAGGATTTTTACCTACTAAAATCCCCTCGTCAGCCATCCGCTGCATATGGAGAGGCTCCGGGATCTCCGGTGAACGCACCGGTGCCTCCCCTGCGTACATCAATCCCGCCGTTGCCTTCTACGAGCAGGATCGGCCCTCTCCCGATCCCGCTCGGCGGTCTCCTTCTTTACCATAATGGTTTCGCAGAAGGAGACCACAGCTTTCCAGGCAGTTCGCTCTGCCAGCATCGCCGCTACTACCGCAGGCAGGGAAAGATTTCCCCCGATCCGTTCGACCAGGACGCGCCGCTCAGGTGCCCAGGCAGGACATACCTCGAGCGTGTGCTGTGCGTCGTCCCGGTCCTCACCGCAGTGGTGGCATTGTGTTGTTGCCTCGCGTCCAATCCGATACAGATACTCACCGAAACAGCCATGTCCGGTGAGAATCTGTGTCAGTCTGTAGGTGACGTTGCCTTCGCATCTCTCAACCCAGGCTTCGAAGCTGGGCAGGATCGCACCAACTACACGTTGGCGCGCCGCCCTTTCCTCCTCCAGACGTACGCGCCACTCTGCAAGTGTTTGTTGGTACGCCCTCCGCCTGAGCACTCCGAGCTCATTAGCTGCTACGTTTCCGCCCCTTTGGCGAATGGAGCGAACTCGGGTATAAACCCTCGCATCCGTGTCAGCCAGTATATCTAAGGGCGGAAAACGTGCCAGGATGGTTGCCGCCTCGTAGGATATCGTGCGATAGCCTCGCGCGATCCTGATGGCCATCCTTCGCTGCACGCCGTACAATTTGGCTCTACAACGCCGTACTCCGGACAGTCTATGCGACCATACCGGAGCGCCGTAGAGAGCCATAGATCGCACGACCCCTGCATAGAGGCGGCGAACTCCCTCCTGAGGGCCCCCGAGATTAGGTAGCATCCGGTGCATTGCCCCTACTACCTTCTCTATACGAGGGGCTAACCGCTCGAAGTGTTCTTCGAAGCCCCAGCGACCGTCCAGTGTGAGTCCGACGTATTTCAGATACCGACCCACCTGGACGTCAACGTCACCTACGCGAATCATCGAACTGGGTGGTTCCGTTCGCCTAGGAAGACTGTGGAACCACAGCGCCTCCGTTTTGGATGGCGCTACCTTAAGGCCCAGTCCGAGAATTTTGGCAACAACACAGGCCACTCCAAGTTCAGCGAGCCTTGCCGTCCTCTCGAAGGTCTCCCCTTCGGCTAGTACCATCGTATCATCCGCATAGCAGACGATACTGATACCGAACGGGAGTTCGATACGCAGGACCGCGTCGTACGCGAGGTTCCACAGAAGAGGCCCTAGCACTGACCCCTGTGGAACCCCGCAGTTGACAGACCTCTGATGCAAAGATCCATCCCGACCCATATATTGGATATACCTGTCGTGCAGGTACGCCCCGACTGTATCCCGTAGGTAGGGAGGCACATTGTGATAAATCAGTGCCTCCCTAATTGCCCCCCAGGGCAGAGAGTTGAAGGCGTTGATGATATCAAGACTCACCGCCAACACTACCCTGCCCTTTCTTACAGCCTGTTCCGTCAGGGAACGGATACGTTGTCCGTATCCGTTCCGTCCGTCCGTCCGTTCCGTTAGTCAACCTAACGGAATCCCTGGAAGAACTTGGTACAATGCTCGGAGACTTGAACAGTGCCTCACAACGGGTAGGTTAAGACCTACCCTACCTACCTATGTTTATCTTAAGAGATAAACACGGAAAAGACAAAAATCATGTCGAATGTCCATGTCACACCCGTACTGGTTGTTGTTGACGGCGCTGCTCTCGAAATTGTAGAAGAATACATTTACCTGGGAGAAATGATCCAAATGTTAAGTCCAACTTTTAGAAAGAAGTCACTGGTAGAATCTAACTTGGATGGGCTGGGTCACGGAACACAGAGACAAGAGGTGGAAATGGTATAAGTGTTGATTAGTATGGGAACCGTTCTAGCCAAAAAAACACAAGTAAATGGATAATCGTATTACTTACAACTCAGAAACTTACATTTTGATTGGTTGTTAGTTGTCAACTACGAATAGTCCGAGAAACCTGCTATTTATGTTTGAAAATTCACTTTAATATTTGATGTTAATTCTTATTTTTCAATGTCATATTCAGTGAACTTAGTACCTTTATCAATTAAGATCATAATACTTTTCAAGTTCTGCTATACCACAGCTATACACCGCTAGATGGCAATATTCTACGTAATAAATAATTCTATACTTAACATATAGTAATAAGGTTGACATTGAATTGCAGTTGGTTGTATTACAATGTCAATCTTATTGGAAAATGATTAAATAATTCCGTCTTCTGAACGCTAGATGTCGTGACTGGAATCTAATATCAACCTTAAATGTATAGCGGTAAGTTATATTTTTGGTTAATTAGGCCTAGGGATGTGCGTGGTACTTTTACCGCGTTATCGACAATTATCGATATTTATCGAAACTGGTATACTACAAGGTAATGTTGGTACTTGTTCTTGTACAACTTGTGTGTGTCTATGTGAAAACGTGCTCAAAATTTTGAAAGCTTATATCTATTACAAGGCGTAGACGTGGCCGTAGCTTTTTTATTAACGTTAGCTAACTAAACAGTATGTTGATAAGTGAAATTTCAATGTAGCTCAACGTAGCTTAGCTATAAAAACAATGATGTGAATTAGGATGAATTTCAACCTTAACGTTATACAAAAAAGGTAAAAAAGGATGCCCATAGCCAGTACTTTCAAAAAAATTATTGTGTCACAATGATTTTTGGACAAAAAATTAAATTAAAATATTTCAAGTATATACCGTATTTCCTAAAAAAATCCTCTTTGAGAATAATTTTCTGAAATTAATAAGTAACTTTACTTCCGTTTTACAAAAGAAAACCATTGGGCCATTTATGTTTGGATAAGGGCCAATCAGAAATATTTTAAGATCCTTCGGGCCAATAGGTTGCATTGATTCCATTATGATTATGATACAACAAACTAGATGACTTAAGGGGACTGTCAAATGAATTAGAAAATTATTATAATCAGCCAGGAGTAAGTGTTCTGTGATTATAATACATTATAAACTACATGGCGCTTTGGAACTGTCAAATGAATTTGAAACTTAAAAGAACGACATTACATACGCAATCGACTTTAATACGCCGGCATAGGCTCCATATTACTGTGAGTTTACTATAACCTAAATTCAAACTAATTTTGTTGAAAATCTCGTATTTCCTACTATTAACACTGATAAAGTTATTATGTGTAATTTATAAAGATAACATAATCAAATAAAGGTATTTTTATCAAGACACAAAAATGTTAAAGTCAGTACAGTCATTTCTCCATACTAAATGGGCATTCTCTTTTTGTTCGACCTACAACGTTTAGTAGTAGAACCAATTGCGCCATCTAGTGTCGCCAAGGAAGTCGCCAAATACCTTTATTTTCGTGGAATTATATTTCCTAGCTTTGAAGCTCTCATAGCCAGTCGGATTGCGTCGATCCTAAGCGATCGAAGAAGTTAAGCAACAGCGGGCGCGGTCGGTAGTTGGTTGGGTGACCGCTAGTCCAAAAATTTCTTGAGCGCCTTTGCAATATCCAAACTTACAGCCTTTTTGCTTCTGCCCAGCAATGAGTAAGATATACTAAAAGATCACCAGCTGATCTGCCGTGGCGGAAACCGTATTGACGGTCACTGAAACTATGAATTCTTCTTGTAAAAAAATGCTCTGAGCATGGTACTAGATTTTACTGGGAACCAATTGATCCGCCCAGTAGTTTTAAGCCAGTCTTCTTTTCTCTATGCGTCTTTAGGAAATCTAAGAAGTAACTATAGAAACCAAAATAAGTATAATATTCAAATAATTATTATAATTATTCATAATAATATTATAATATTGACCAAGTTGACTGTTAGAGATTGCAAACTGGCATTAACTATTTATATGTATTAACTATAGGTTATATACGAAGATATTTTCTCTATAAATAGCCATTTAAACCCTAATCAGTCGGCTCTTGGTCGTATAATATTACATCGTAAATAAAATTACAACACACCGATATCGATAAATTTATCCCATCCCTTCCCGAGTAGCAAAGAATGTTTTCAAAGAATGTTCTGGAAAACAATAGTCGAGTAGCAATACCATTTAAAACATAAAAATAACCTTATTGCCGTGTAAATAGAGTAGCTTTTTGACCATAAAAATATATTATTTCCTTTAATTTTATGTTTTGAATTTGAATTAATACAAAATAAATATAAAACTAGGCCTAGCTGTGGGTGGCTGTGGTATGAAACACTGCCATTAAATAAATGCTTAGCTCTGCTATCATTTTTGCACCCAAAATTGCGCAATAAGTCATATTATTATAATTTAAGTCAAATTTTAATTTATGTAATGCACAACCGACGCAGCTCAGTGACAGATATGTTATGCGGGCAAGTAAACGGAGCTACGCTTACTGTTAGTCGCTGTGCCCCGCCTACTTCGCACTTCCACCTCTTGTCTCTGTGTTCCGTGGGCTGGGTTTAGGAAACTGCGCCATATCTTGTCGTCCAAAACACTACCTCAGTGCCTGAACTCACAGGTGTTAGAGAAGCATGTGTAACCAGTGATGACATACGACCACGGAGAGAGCTTTGCTCGGTATTTCTCTACGCGATCGCGTCAGAATTGATGAAATCAATAAATGAACTAGGATAACCGACAGCGAAAAGGACTGTACGAGGGACTTTAATCACTAAATAAGTTCAGTTAGTATGATTTTTTAATAAGAATATCAGTAATAAGAACATTTGGATCACTCTTTCGACTGAAAAAGAGGAACTATGTACATAAGAGCATTTCGAGTGATTTTGTTAATTTCCATTCACCTCTTGTATTATAATATTTGTAACTAGTGAACCTTATTATAAAGAGAAATATACATGAATGCTAACCAATAGGTAGCCCGTCTATTCATTTGCCGGTTATTAACAAAAAAAAAATAATACAAAAAAAATCACGACGAGGCGAGATTTTAAATGGTAACGGATGTAAGCGAATTCTGGGTCACTTCTTTCAGTACCAAGAAAACTTCCGAAATTTAAATGACGTTAAAAAATAATGGTTTATGTATTGTGGTTAAAAAGACTTAAGAATTTAATTATCATTAAAATAAATTATAGGAATAAAATAAAATTTGATAACACAATAATAATATAATAATAACACAAACACCATAAATAAATTTACTATTTGAATTTTTTAAGTTTTTGAGATATTGTTTAAGAATAAAATTGAAATAAACAGAACTTAAATACATAAAAATCACCTCAAAGTATGTTTTGTATTTTACAAGATTTAATATGAGCTTTTAATCAACGATTACATTAAGGGTAATAATATTTTTTTTATTTATTATGACAAAAATTATAATAAATGGCTGTTTCTTTCCACTTAAGTGCATATTTGCCAATTGGAATTGGATTGGATTTGGAGAAGGAAAGCATTGTAATAAAATCTCTGCACTTCAGATATATCTCTCTTGTGAGAACCACCTGAGTCCAACAGTGGAACAAATAACTTGCCATAATAATTATGATTGTGGTTAAATAAATCAGACATTTAAATGTGGATGAAATTAAAATGAGATCCCATTATACTTTACTAGCGCTCTGCCCGCGACTCTGCCCATTTTTCCGGGATAATAAGTACCCTTAATCTTACGACCCGTGTGGCGCAATGGTTACCATGCCGGATCGCCGCGCCAAGGGTCCTGGGTTCGATTCCCAGCGGGGCAGAAATTTGAATGATGAGTTTGAATTTCTGTTCTCGGTCTGGGTGTGAATGTCCTTGTCTTGTGTGTTGTCCATGGCACCCACGACACAGGGAATCCTAGTGTGGGGCTATGAGTGTGAAGCGTTATTATTATTATTATTCCAGTTTATTTTCTACCTGCGTGATATCTAAATTATATGGAAATAAATGGAAATCCAATCAGTAGTTTTAGCGTGAAAGAGTAACAAACATCCATAGATCCTCACAAACTTTCACATTTATAATATTAGTAGGAGTATTATGAGCAACGGTAGAAAAGTTATAGATAGAGAAAGCTATATTATGCTTCGCTTCCCTCACTCCTTGTACTAGTATATCACTTTCCACTACACTGTCAATATTTTCCCGATATTGTTGTTTGCCACGAAGATAAACTAAACTAGTTTTCCGAGCCATCAAACCTGTGTTTCCAATAAATTACAGAACAAAAATATTTGTCGTGCTAATGGCCGAATATCAGGCGGAAATATTTGCAGATGAAATGGAAGTTCAGCTTATAAAACAAGCGGTAAGCGTTTTGTATTTTAAAGTCCTTTCATGTCGTATTGGATAGAGCATTATTAAAATTGGTTTCAATTTAAATTCACAAGTTTTATTGGACATTCCATTTGATTGATTCAAATTTTGGTACAAACATATGGCCCCCGAGGCTATGGCGTTTATATTAGTCCTGGATTTAGTCATCTTATACATATAATATTTTGAAAATCATTAAATAAGTGTTATCAGCATTTATTTGGTCTATGTTCATGATAAATAGTAAAGGATTATTAAACCATAATTTTTTAAGTCATATATTAACTCGTAATCATAAGAACCTAATTGTTTTACTATCAACACAACAAACATTTGTAACCACACCGAAATAAGATTAATTTTGAACACAACCGTTTAATGTTTTTGGTCTAACCTTTATATCAGAACTAACAATTTTGTGTTCCTATCTTCAAATGTCAAACTTTTTTTCTTTCTTCATTATTTTCATGAAATCCAAATTATTAATTTTCAATGCCAAAGCGTTTGACTTGAACCGGTTGTTTATATTCTCAATTCATCGTTTATTGATTGATTGTTGTGCCACTGTGATCTAAACTGGATTTGTATTCGTAGGACGCGCTGGATGTTGTCATCTACCGTTATTAGATTGTTTGAGATTATACAGAATTGATTGTATATTGATTATTCTGAAAGCTTAGTGAATTATGCTTGTTGAGCGTGACGTTCGACATTTGATCAAACCAAATAGTTTTCGAAAAAGGACCACAAATTAATCGTCATTATACAATGTATAAAAATTGCCATAATTATGTCTACCAATAATGTTTGAGGAGTTCTTTTAATTCTTCATAGATCGCATTAACTCAGAACTAAATTTTTCACATAAAAAAAGATTTTCCAAATCGGTGTATAAATTACAAAGGTGAGCTTACAAGCATTTAGAAAGTTTGACGTTCGACGACATATAGGATCAAATTCTGATTCCTGATTCTGACCTCAAAATTGCGATAAGTTTTTTGACAATATTTATAATATTATTAACATATATACAATCCGCGTTGAGGTAAGTATAAACTCAAACTGACGCTTGTTAAATTTTGCCACTAGCGATAGTCATAAGATCCCAGTTACCCATCAATCTGTAGCCCGCTCGACGTAGACGAACTCGGTCGACTGACATAAGCCATTGGATTTTGGACGGTAACTGTCAATTAGTTTAAAACCGATAACGGTATTCGGTATGCAGGGAGCGACTAGCTAGAATTAGCGATATCTGCTACTAATTGTCAGCTGCCAAACGACTCGTATACCGGCTGGGAGAATGAAAGCCAGTTCTTTCTTGTTTTTCTCTTTTTTCTTGGCCAACAATATCCGTGATGTTTTTAAATTTACTGATATCCATGAACGACGTCATCTTAGATGACAAGCTGCTATGGAACAAACACCTAGATAACAAATTACAGAAGGCCTGTGCCATATTTTGGCAATGCAAAAGGCTACTTGGCAAGACATGGGGTCTTCACCCCAGAATTGTCATGTGACTATATACTGCAGTAATACGGCCAATTATCAGCTATGGCGCGGTGGTTTGGTGGCCCAGAACCAAACTAACCACAGCCAAAACCAAACTGCAACAATTCCAAAGGTTAGCTTGTGTAGCTACAACAGGTTGCATGAAAACTACCCCCACAGCTGCACTGGAGGTACTGCTGGGGCTGGCGCCCCTCGATCTGTTTATACAGCAAGAAGCGGCGTCAGCAGCTATCAGACTAAAAGCGCTCAACCTCTGGGGTACAACAAATGGGATTCATACTAAAATCCTGGAGGAGGCCATAGCCAACCAGCCGCTGATGGCCTCCCCCAATGATAAGGTCCCCAAGCAACTCAGTTTTGATAAGAGCTACCAAATTCAGCTCACTGAAGAAACCAGTGATCATTCCGGTATACATGTCCTACGCATATATACCGATGGATCAAAAACTAAGACGGGAACAGGTGCGGGAGTATACTCACCCGAAACAAACATACACATATCAATGGCCTTGGGCGAGCACAGTTCTATATTTCAGTGTGAATGTGTCGCCATAATACAGGCAGCTAACGCAGTCGCTAAAAGAGGCTTGGAAGGCCAAAGAATACGAATCGTTTCCGATAGCGCTGCAGTACTACAAGCCCTGAACAATAAAACCATACAGTCTGGGCTCATACTAGAGTGCCACCAAGCATTGCAAGGTATCGGACTAAAAAACCAAGTTACCTTGCAATGGATCAAAGGGCACAGTGGCTCCCTAGGAAACGACATGGCAGACCAGTTGGCCAGGAGAGGTTCCGACCAGCTTGCGGTAGGTCCGGCCCCTATGCTACCACTAGCATTTAACCAGCTAAGGTCCTGGCTACGTCAAAAAACTCTAAAACAACATGCAGACCAATGGGCACAAATCAGTACGTGCAGACAATCTCGGGAAACAGTGCCCTGCCCCGATGCACGACTGACCAGACGGCTACTGTCACTTGACAGGAAAGACCTCCGGATAATCGTAGGTAATATCACTGGACACTGCCCACTTAACAAACATCTATATGTTCTAGGTGTGACCGACAGTCCCCTGTGCAGGGCATGCCTGTCGGCTGAAGAAACAGCCCCTCACGTAATCCTGGAATGCGTGGGAGTAGCAACCCAACGGGCTGAAATCCTCGGCACCCCGAGGTCGTTCCGTGAAGCCTGTGGAGACACCAGGAGGATCCTGCGCTTCTGGACGGAGCTAGGCTGGCTAGATAACTAGCTGGCACACATATTTACGTACAATGGCCCAACTTAGAGGCTAAGTACGGAAACTGGAGCCCATCACCATAACCATAACCATAACCATCCATGAACGACGGTTAACATTTACCATCAGGTAGTGGTCGTTTGTTGGGTATCCATTATAAGAAGTCACTGATATTCCCTGTACGTATATATATACATTAAGTCAGCCGGGTGAGCTATGGTATATTCTCTAATATTATTTACACTATGTATAGTCTCGGCGCGCGGATTTCCAAGCTAACGTTCAACAACATAGGATGTAGTTAAAGGAATTAAAGTGTCTAGTATTCTCAACGATGAAGCGTGAAACTGGTACATGTTTATGACAGATTTAATGAAAGGGTAGTCGAAATCCACTATGAATTGAGATGCCTGGGTGACTGCTAATGGCACAAAATTCAGTACTGCTGTGCTTTGGAGAGTAAGTAAACCGTGGAAAGAGTAAGCATTGGAGGCCTTTGGTACTTTGGTATTTTTACAGTCAACTATAGTAGCTAGTCAGAGCTAAAAGTACTGTTGACACTACGTCTTTTTTTGTACTTAATAATCTAATACTTGACCTACATAAAGAAAGAAGAAAGGTAGATCTAAGATATATTTAACATTTGTTTTTAATATTAGTCACCTTAGATCACAATAATCGACCTACATTTCACTTCAGATACCGCCAAGCGGTCTTCCTGACTGATTAAATTTCATTGTATTAACAAACATGAGCAATATATACTTATCCGCAAACCCACAAATGTTGAAGGCGTTTAATTACATCTAAGTTTTAACATTACTGTCGTTAATTTACACAACTAAGTAATAATTTATGTAAACTTAATTAAATTGTCAACAAGGATTTAATTCACTCGGATTAATCTGTAATATTACAAGAAACTTTGGAGCTAGTGCTAATTTTGTGAAAGCAGCAAGCACGCCCCTAGTATAATATAATAATATTAATTATTAAGCAGCCCTCTGGCGCATGTTATTAGTACTTTGTGCAATGCTGAGAACAAGAAAATTATTTTTAATAGATAGATTAAGTAATTAAGATCAAAAAGTATTCAGTGATGGAATGTCGTAAGTAATATACTTTCTGAGATATTTGAGTTTATTAATAATTATTTTCATTATTGAACTGAACTCAAATACCTCCGAAAGTATATCACTTACGATGTTTCATCACTGAATTCTTTTTGATTTCATTGTAATCACCACAGACATGTATACCTAGAGTAGATGCCGCAAGTTCATACATTTCACGTGTAACAGAAAGGATTTTAAATCCTATTTGAGCGCCGTGTCATTTAGTTGGCGTTTTACTGCTATTGGCAATAGATGTCAACTGAAATAACGAAAAATGCCTAATTGTAACGTTTTAAACTGTAGGAATTCTACAAATACAGTTAGCAGAGGTAAAGGAAATATTTCTTTTCATCGGTAAGTAATTTCTTTATAAAATTGTGTATTAATTCATTTTAAAATAATTTTTTTCATGTTTATTGCAGTTCTACCACGTTTTACAACGAAAAACACAAGCTTACTGGGTACTGTATACTACTCAATACATTGCTGATTTTGGTAGCAAAATTTAAACGGCTTGTTTACTGGAACACGCAATGAAAGTAAAACAATCGTTACTCTAAATCGTCGCCTAGTTTCGTAGTACGGTGAATATTGTCGTGTTTCTGTAAAATATAGTATATAGTGTTGTTCATTTACTCGGTGTGATATCGATGTTAATCGATTTTGAAAACCAATGAATAATAATATTTACATAGAGACAGTTTTTAACAGGTAAATTATTTTTCATGACAATATTGATGTTTCTGTATAATGATTTTATTCATGATAACATTATAATTAAAGGTTTTCAAGTGACCCCAAGCGACGGGGCATAAAGATTGGCTTCCAACAAAACATAGCCGTACCTATATGTTCTATTCATTTCAATGATGACTGTTTTACGGATTCGAAAAAAAAACGAAGGCTTACGACGATTTTCAAGCGCAATACCGAATATTGATGTACTGATATTTTTTTCTTAAATTAGAAAAAAGTTTTCGTTTAACTTTAGGTAAGTTTAAGTGTGTCCATATGATGTTTTGATTTTTATAAAAGAAATGTTTATATATATTTTTTTTATTTATTTATTTATTTATTCTTTATGTACACATAAACAATTATATGAAAAACAAGTGAGGAAATAATGTACAAAGGTACTGCTTATCTCTAACGAAATTTCTTCCAGCAGACCTGCGACTGGAGAAGTGAAAGAAAGGTATAGTGTGCACACAGTAAAAACAAGTAATACCTATTTAAATATAATAAACATAACTATAAATGTAAATAAAAATACATACATATATAATATATATATATATATATAATACATAAATATACATATAATATATAACAACATGTATAAATTTACATATAAAACTACGTACAATATAATGAGAGAAAGATAGAATGAAAAAGAAAATTAAATCAATTTATTAATCTAACTTAAAGATAAATAGTGTTCTCGGACTTTTTTCTTAAAGATGTATAAAGTTTTTGAATCACGGATATTAGGCGGGAGCGAGTTCCAAAGTCTGACTGCATGAGCTGTGAAGGAACGGGTATATGCAGATCTTTTGTGTTGGGGATATTCAAGAAGGGTTCTTAGGTGAGTCCGGCAGGGAGCGATAGATGGACGAGCAAAGGAGAATCTTTCGCGCAGGTAAGTCGGGGATGATGGAGTATGCAGGATATTGTAAAGCAGACATAATATCCTAGTGTTTCGGCGAAGGCGGATAGGGAGCCACTTGAGATCCTTGCGAAGTTGAGAAACATGGTCATACTTACCAATTCCGAAAATGAAACGAATACACAAGTCTTGCAAGCGCTCAAGTTTATTTAGAAGCTCCTGGGTAGCATCTAAGTAGCAGGCGTCAGCGTAGTCTATGACAGGTAGAATTAGGGTTTGAGCGAGGGAAACTTTAGTTTTAAAAGGCAAAAATCCTTGGAGACATTTTAGCGAATGGAAAGCATAATGCACCTTACGACCAATCTCAGTGACGTGAGCACGCCACGAGAGATTAGAGTCAATAATCACCCCTAGATCTTTCACAGTATCTGTATAGCGAATAGGAATACCGTTCAGTGTAATGGTTTTAACTATTTTCTTTTATTTAATTTCTTGAAAGCAAATAATAAACAATCATAATATTTATGATCTCTTTATTTATCTTTACATTTTTGAAACTTGTGTTTATAATAAATAAGTAATCAAGTTAAATAAAACACAAAACAACAATTTTTTTAATAGATAACAAAATGTAAAATTATTCATTCGGTCATATTCAAGCACTATACTATACTATGTACTAACAACCAACCAAAGGCATTTTTTATGTTTTACATATTCTACGCCTACAAACGATCATACGATTTTATATATACCTAATTATAATCGGTAATCGATTTTGAGAATCATCAATCGTTGTCGAGAATCGGTAACGAATCAGTTTCGAATTGATATCCCTAGGATGGGGAATTTCAGCACTAAATATTCTTGTGACAAAACAATGTGTCAAAAAAAAGTGACACGCTTGGTTTTCATACAATTCGAGGTACATGCGTCGTCTATTCTTGATATATGTCTGTGGTAATCACTTACTTCGTCTATTGACATAATATGTTTCATTTTTTGCCGCCGAAACGAGGTTTTTTCAAAATGGCGGACTTATATGCCAAGTTCCATACAAAAATGTCCAAATCCATTTGGCAGTTACATTTTACATGGGGAGTGCAGAAAATTTATATTTTCACACATACAATTTATAAAAATAAAGATTACACACACTACCGTGCATTAGACACCCACACATACACGCTTATTATACAAACAAATCGCACCTTCGGTGGTACAAGAGCACATCTTACAAAAATCGCAAAATGAGTTAAATATGCAGAAATGCTTTAAAAACATTCCTGTATCTGGTGGGACAAATAGACAATAGTCCCATTAGCTTCACTTTAAAAGTCAATAGTGTCTTTGGCATTTTGGGTCGACTGAGTGAGCGTTTTGGCGCGACATCTTCTATTGGTCAGTTGCGCCGTCGCGTCGCCCCCGCGCGAAGTGGTTGTATGTTGGAGCGCCAAAGCCGCGAAGGTAAATATGGCCTTTGATATTTGATATTCCTGGAGAGACAAAGTCATATTTAGCACACTTATGCCTTTTTCATGAACAAATGTTTGGAGAGAAAAAGCCTTTACATAGTTTTTTTGTTAAAGATTTACTGTAAAATGCCAAAGTTGTCTGTACAACAATAATTATGAAGATTGTTTGTAGTTATTTTTGTTAGTTTTGATTTATTTACATAAAAAACGTTCTAGAGTAAAGTAAAAACTGACTGATTACTATAGACAAAGATTTTATAACGTTTATGTTGTCGTTAATTTTAGAGGCAAATTCCAAAGAGTTTCGCTAGAGATTTTTAAGTTTTTTCAACAGAAGTTCCTAAAAAGATGTATAATAATATTTTTTTTCAATAAATAAACTTGTTTTTATTTCAAGATCATTAAAACTCGAAAGATAAATATAGTCATAATTACAAAATGATTTAAATGTTGGTGAAACAAAGGCATAAATGTACACCTTATTTTGAAAAAATATTAATAACCATTAACAAAAAAACATTTGACACCTGCAAAGTACATGGCCATATTCACAAATAAGGCTTCCCGTCCATGTCCGATAATCGGTGACGATTATCGATTTTTTGTAGTCCAGGAGAAAAATAGAACGCACTGATAGCAATGGTGCAACACACACGTCCTACAAAAAGTCGGCCCGATTATCGGTCCTACAAAAAGTCTGACGTGGGCGGAAGCCTAAATGGGTCGTATTTCATGCAAAGAACAAACACTTTGAAGCAATACAAAGACGAATAATACGACTCGGAATGCAAAAAAAAACTTTTTTTTTTATAGCCTGAAGGGCAGACGAAAAAGCAGACGGGCCACCTGTGCCCTGTTTAATAAACATTACAATTCTACAATTTTGTAAATAAGTGACATATTTGTTAAATTTTATGACAAGTGCTGTTTAATAAACCTTACAATTATGTAAGAATTTTACATATAAAAAACCTACAAATATTAGAATTGTAAATGCTGTTTAATAAACGTTTACATATGTAGAAAACGCCTGTAGATTTCGATGAAATATTGTATCTACAAATTTGTAATTGTAAGTCTGAGTTGTAGGTTACAAATTACATAAAAATGTAAATTTTTGTTGAAGAAATTTACGAGGATAGATTTCAAATTTTTTTAAATATTTAGAATTTGGTTTTACCAATTAGCTTACAGAGTGCTTTCCTATTTGTTTGATTTTTAACGAAACTCGTGAAACACAATAACAAAATTACGTTTTTGTCTATAATATACAATAATGTTTTAAAAAAATGTAGATACGTCATGCCCTTACAAATCAACCAAAAAATCTGTTCCGAAAAGAGCTACAACATCTTTTGTTTCACTACACCAATCACACTACAATAATACACGAAGGCATTTTAACGTTGTATGTCAAATCTTAAGCACTTCTGACAACAAAAGCGTCCATATCGTCTTGTATTGACAGAACGACTACGAACAAATAGAGGTCAATTGACCTCTCTTACGATCT